>AWOL01S0168401.1:50107-60907 GCA_000715115.1 Nicotiana otophora | reverse complement strand
TTTTCCGAGCCATCAAATTCGAGCTAAGGAACCATATTCACCGACCCGCCATGACCGTTCCTCGTTGTTTTGCATTTTGCGGACAAAAAATGAGAATTTCGTGTATTATAGCCCATGCCTTTGGAGTGGGCCCGGGACCCCAGACCCGGATCGCTTAAAAAATTTTCAGTCCATCAAATACGATCTAAGGAACCATATTCACCGCCCTGCCATGATCGTCCCTCATTGTTTGTGTATTACGGCCAAAAAACTAGAATTCCGCTTGATTCCCATATTTACGTGTGCTATAGCTCACGCCTTCCGAGTGGGCCGGCCCCCCTGGACTCGAATCGCCTAAAATATTTTCGGGCCATCAAATACAACATTAAAAACAATATTCACCGCCTCGCCAAGATCGTTCCTCTTTGTTTTACGTATTACGGTTAAACAACTCGAATTCCGCGTGATTCCCATTCTTTCGTGTGCTATAGCCCACGCCTTCCGCGTGGTCCCGTGCCCCCGGAACCGGATCGCCTAAAATTCTTTCGGGCCATCAAATACGACATAAGGAACCATAGTCACCGCCCCACCATGACCGTTCCTCATTTCTTTGCATTTTACGGCCAAACAACTAGAACTTTTCCCGATTATCATATTTTCATGTGCTTTAGCCCACGCCTTCCGAGTGGGTCTGGGCCCCCAGACCCGAATCGCCTAAAACTTTTTCGAGCCATCAAATGCGACCTAAGGAACCATATTCACCCCCCCGCCATGATCGTTCCTCATTTTTTGTGTATTACGGCCAAAACACTAGAATTCCGCCTGATTCCCATATTTATGAGTGCTATAGCTCACGCCTTTCGAGTGGGTCGGCCCCCCTGGACTCGGATCGCCTAAAATATTTTTGGGCCATCAAATACAACATTAAAAACCATAGTCACTGCCTCGCCAAGACCGTTCCTCTTTGTTTTACGTTTACGGCCAAACAACTAGAATTCCGCCCGATTCCCATTGTTTCGTGTGCTATAGCCCACGCCTTCCGAGAGGTCCCGTTCCCCCGGAACCGGATCACTTAAAATTTTTTCGGGCCATAAAATACGATATTAGGAACCATAGTCACCGCCCCACCATGACCGTTCCTCATTTCTTTGCATTTTACGGCCAAACAACTAGAATTCAGCCCGATTCCCATATTTTCGTGTGCAAAGCTCACGCCTTTCGAGTGGACCCGGCCCCCTAGACCCGGATCGCCTAAAACTTTTCTAGGCCATGCGATATGACCTAAGGAACCATAGTCACAGCCCCTCCATGATTGTTTCTCATTTTTTGTATTTTACGGTCAAAACACTAGAATTCCACCCGATTCCCATATTTTCGTGTGCTATATCCTACGCCTTCCCATTGGGCCGGGCCCCTGGACTCGGATCGCCTAAATTCTTTTCAGTCCATCAAATACGACCTAAAGAACCATATTCACCGCCTCGCCATGACCGTTCCTCATTGGTTTGCGGTTTACGGCCAAAAATTAGAATTTCGCCTGATTTCCATATTTTCGTGTGCTATATACGCCTTCCGAGTCGGCCCGGGCCCCCGGACCGCGATCCCCTAATACTTTTCCGGGACATGAAATACGACTTAAGGAACCATAGTCACTGCCCCTCCATGACCGTTCCTCGTTTATTTGCGTTTTACGGCAAAAAAACTAAAATTCCGCCCGATTCCCATTTTTTCGTGTGCTATAGCCCACGCCTTCCTAGTGATCCCGTGCCCCCCAGAATCTGATCGCCTAAAATTTTTTCCGGGACATCAAATACGACCTAAGGAACCATAGTCACCGCCCCAGCATGACCCTTCCTTGTTTCTTTGCATTTTACGGCCAAAAAACTAGAATTCAGCCCGATTCACATATTTTCCTGTGCAAAGCTCACGCCTTTTGAGTGGACCTGGCCCCCTAGACCCGGATCGCCTAAAACTTTTCTAGGCCATCAAATACGACCTAAGGAACCATAGTCACAGCCCCTCCATGATTGTTCCTCATTTTTTGCATTTTGCGGTCAAAAAACTAGAATTCTACCCGATTCCCATAGAAAGTGTGCTATATCATAAGCCTTCCCATTGGGCTGGGCCCCCGTACTCGGATCGCCTAAATTCTTTTCGGTCCATCAAATATGACCTAAAGAACCATAGTCACCGCCTCGCCATGACCTTTCCTCATTGTTTTTGCGATGTATGGTAAAAACAATTAGAATTTCGCCTGATTTTCATATTTTTGTGAAATATAGCCCACGCCTTCTGAGTGGCACCGGGCCCCCGGACGGCGATCCCCCAAAACTTTTCCGGGCCGTCAAATACGACCTAAGGAACCATAGACACTGCTCCGCGATGACCGTTCCTTGTTTATTTGCTTTTACGGCTAAAAAACTAGAATTTCGCCCGATTCCCATTTTTTCGTGTGCTATAGCCCACGCCTTCCGAGTGGTCCCGGGCCCCCCAGAACCGGGTCGTCCAAAATATGTTCGGGCCATCAAATACGACCTAAGGAACCATAGGCATTGCACCGCCTTGACCGTTCCTCATTGTTTTGCGTTTTACGGCCAAAAAACTAGAATTCCGCCCGATTCCCGTATTTTCGTGTGATTTAGCCAACGTCTTCCGAGTGGGCCCGGGCCCCCAGGACCCGGATCGCCTAAAATTTTTTCAGGCCATCATATATGACCTAAGGAACCATAGTCACAGCCCCTCCATGATTGTTCCTTATGTTTTGCATTTTACGGACAAAAAACTAGAATTCTGCCCGTTTCCCATATTTTCGTGTGCTATATCCTACGCCTTCTGAGTGGGCCGGGCCACCCGGACTCGGATCGCCTAAGTTCTTTTAGGAACCATAGTCACCGCCTCTCCATGACCGTTCCTCATTGTTTTTGCGGTATATGGCAATAAAACTAGAATTCCGCCCCATTCCCATATTTTCGTATGCTATTCCCTCCCAGTGGGCAAGGCCCCCTGGACCCGGATCGCCTAAAATTTTTCTGGGCCATCAAATACGACCTAAGGAACCATAGTCACTGTACTGCCATGAACTCTCCTCGTTATTTTGTGTTTTACGGCCAACAAACTTGAATTTAGCCCGACTCCCATATTTTCGTGCGCTATAGCCCATGCCTTCTGAGTGGGCCCTGCCCCCCCAAACCCGATTGCCTAAAAATTTTCTTGGCCATCAAATATGACCTAAGAAACCATAGTCACCGCCCCATAATGACCGTTCCTCATTTGTTTCAGTTTTACGGCCAAACAACAAGAATTCTGCTCGATTCCCATTTTTTCGTGTGCTAGCCCACGCCTTCTGAGTGGTCTAGGGCCCCCCTGGAACTGGGTCGCCTAAAATATTTTCGGGCCATCCAATACTAACTAAGGAACCATAGTCACCACCCAACCATGACCGTTCCTCATTTGTTTGCTTTTTACGGCCAAAAAACTAGAATTCCGCCCGATTCTTATACTTTCGTGTGCATTAGCCCACGCCTTCCAAGTGGGCCCTGGCCCCCAGACCCTGATCGCCTAAAAATTATCTAAGCCATCAAATACGACCTAAGGAACCATAGTCACCGCCTCGCCATGACCGTTCTTCATTTTTTGTATTTTACGGCCAAAAAACTAGAATTTTGCCCCATTCCCATATTTTCGGGTACTATAGCCCACGCCTTCCTAGTGGGAAGGGCCCCCCGGACCCGGATCGCCTAAACTTTTTCCGAGCCACCAAATACCACCTAAGGAACCATAGTCACCATCCTGCCATGACCACTCCTCGTTTATTTGCATTTTAAGGCCAAAAAACTAGAATTCCGCGCGATTCCCATTTTTGCGTGTGCTATATCACACGCCTTCCGAGTGGTCCCGGGCCCCCCGGAATCGGGTCATCCAAAATATGTTTGGGCCATCACATACAACCTAAGGAACCATATTCACCGCGCCGCCTGGATCGGTCCTCGTTGTTTTGCAATTTACGGCCAAACAACTTGAATTCCGCCCGATTCCCATATTTTCGTGTGCTTTAGCCCACGCCTTCCGAGTGGGCCCGGCCCCCTCAGGACCCGGATCGCCTAAAAATTTTCCAGGCCATCATATACGACCTAAGGATCCATAGTCACAGACCCACCATGATTGTTCCTCATTTTTTGCATTTTATGGCCAAAAAACTAGAATTCTGCCCGATTCCCATATTTTCGTGTGCTATATCCTACGCCTTCCGAGTGGGCCAGGCCCCACAGACTCGGATCGCCTAAATTCTTTTCGGTCCATCAAATACGAACTAAAGAACCATAGTCACCGCCTCGCCATGACCGTTTCTCATTGTTTTTGTGGTGTACGGCAAATAAACTAGAATTCCGCCAGATTCCCATATTTTCGTGTGCTATGCCTTCCCAGTTGGCAGGGCCCCCCGAACCCGGATCGTCTAAACATTTTCTGGGCCATCAAATACGAGCTAAGGAACCAAAGTCACTATCCCGCCATGAACTCTCCTCGAGTTTTTGCGTTTTAAGGCCAACAAACTAGAATTTGGCCCGATTTCCATATTTTCGTGTGCTATAGCCCATGCCTTCCGAGTTGTCCCAGGCCCCCGGACCCCCATCGCCTAAAATTTTTTCGGGCCATCAAATATGACCTAAGAAACCATAGTCACCACCCCGCAATCACCGTTTCTCGTTTTCTTCCATTTGACGGCCAAAAAACAAGAATTCTACCCGATTCCCATTTTTTATTGTGCAAGCCCACGCCTTCAGAGTGGTCCAGGGCCCCCCGAAACCAGGTCGCCTAAAATATTTTCGGGCCATCAAATACTAACTAAGGAACCATAGTCACCACCCCACTATGACCGTTCCTCGTTGTTTTGCATTTTACGGCCAAAAAACTAAAATTCCGCTCGATTCCCATATTTTCGTGTGTTAGCCCACGCCTTCCAAGTGGGCCCGGGACCCCAGACCCTGATCGCCTAAAAATTATCCGGGCCATCAAATACAACCTAAGGAACCATAGTCACCGCCTCGCCATGACCGTTCTTCGTTTCTTTGCATTTTACGGCCAAAAAACTAGAATTTCGCCCCATTCCCATATGTTTGGGTACTATAGCCCACGCCTTCCTAGTGGGAAGGGCCCCCCGGACCCGGATCGCCTAAAATTTTTCCGAGCCATCAAATACCACCTAAGAAACCATAGTCACCACCCTTCCATGACCACTCCTTGTTTATTTGCATTTTACGGCAAAAAAACAAGAATTCCGCACGAGTCCCATATTTTCGTGTGCTATTGCCCACGCCTTTGGAGTGGGCCCGGGACCCCCGGATCCCGATCCCCTAAAAATTTTCCGGGTCATGAAATTCGACTTAAGGAACCATTGTCACTGCCCCGCCATGACCGTTCCTTTTATTTGCGTTTTACGGCAAAAAAACAAGAATTCCGCCCGATTCCAATTTTTTCGTGTGCTATAGCCCACGCCTTTCGAGTGATCCCGTGCACCACGGAACCTGATTGCCTAAAATGTTTTCCGAGCCATCCAATATGACCTTAGGAACTATAGTCACCGCCCCGACATGACCCTTCCTTGTTACTTTGCATGTTACGGCCAAAAAAGTAGAATATCGTCCGATTCCCTTATTTTCATGTGCTTTAGCCCACACCTTCCGAGTGGGCCCGTCCCCCCAGACTCGGATCACCTAAAACTTTTTTGGTCCATCAAATACGACCTAAGGAAATATAGTCACCACCCGCCATGAAGGTTCCTCATTTGTTTTATTTTACGGCCAAAAAACTAGAATTCTGCCCGAATTTCATATTTTCATGTGCTATAGCCCACGCCTTCCGAGTGGGCCGGGCCCCCGAACTCGATCACCTAAAATTTTTCAGGGCAACCAAATACGACCTAAGGAACCATAGTCACCGCCCTACCATGAACATTCCTCATTGTTTTGTGTTTTACGGTAAAAAAGCTAGAACTCCGCCTTATTCCCATATTTTCGTGTGCTATAGTCCACGCCTTCCGAGTGGACCCGGTGCCCCCGGATCCTAATCAACTAAAAATTTTCTTGGCCATGAAATATGATCTAAGGAACCATAGTCACCACCCCGCCATGACCGTTCCTTGTTGTTTTGCGTTTTACGGCCAAAAAACTAGAATTCCGCCCGATTCCCATATTTTCGTGTGCTATAGTCCACGCCTTCCGAGTGGACCCGGTGCCCCCGGATCCTAATCAACTAAAAATTTTCTTGGCCATGAAATATGATCTAAGGAACCATAGTCACCACCCCGCCATGACCGTTCCTTGTTGTTTTGCGTTTTACGGCCAAAAAACTAGAATTCCGCCCGATTCCCATATTTTCGTGTGCTATAGTCCACGCCTTCCGAGTGGACCCGGTGCCCCCGGATCCTAATCAACTAAAAATTTTCTTGGCCATGAAATATGATCTAAGGAACCATAGTCACCACCCCGCCATGACCGTTCCTTGTTGTTTTGCGTTTTACGGCCAAAAAACTAGAATTCCGCCCGATTCCCATATTTTCGTTTGCTTTAGCCCATGTTTTCCGAGTGGGCCCAGGCCCCCAGGACCACGATCGCCTAAATATTTTTAGGCATTCAAATACGTCCTAAGGAACCATAGTCATAGCCCCTCCATGATTGTTCTTCATTTTTTGTATTTTACGGCCAAACAACTAGAATTCTACTCGATTCCCATATTTTCGTGTGCTATATCCCTCGCCTTCCTAGTGGGCCGGGCCCCCAGACTCGGATCGCCTAAATTATTTTTGGTCCATCAAATACAACCCAAAGAACCATAGTCACCACCTCGCCATGACCGTTCCTCATTGGTTTTGCATTTTACGGCAAAAAAACTAGAATTTCGCCTGATTCCCATATTTCCGTGTGCTATAGCCCATGCCTTCCCAGTGGGCAGGGCCCCCCGGACCCGGATCGCCTAAAATTTTTCTTTTCCATCAAATACGACATAAGGAACAATAGTCACCGCCCCGCCATGATCTCTCCTTATTTTTTGTGTTTTACGGTCAACAAACTAGAATTTCGCCTGATTCCCATATTTTTGTGTGCTATAGCCCACGCCTTCTGAGTGGTCCCGGGACCCCCGAAATCGGGTCGCCCAAAATATTTTTGGGCCATCCAATACGACCTAAGGAACCATAGTAACCGCCCCACTATGACCGTTCCTTTTATTTTTGTATTTTGCGGCAAAAAGACTAGAATTCTGCCAGATTCTCATATTGTAGTATGCTAATATCCCACGCCTTCCGAGTGGGTCCAGACCCCCGGACCCCGATCGCCTAAAATTTTTCCGGGACATCAAATACGACCTAAAGAACCATATTCACCACTTCGCCATGACCGTTCCTCATAGTTTTGCATTTTACGGCCAAAAAACTAGAATCCGCCCTATTCCCATATTTTCGTGTGCTATAGACCACGCCTTCCCATTGGGCAGGGCCCCCCGGACACGGTTCACCTAAAATTTTTCCGAGCCATCCAATACGACCTAAGGAACCATAGTCACCGCTGCGCCATGATCTCTCCTCGTTCATTTGCGTTTTATGGCCAAAAAACTAGAATTGTGCACAATTCCCATATTTTCGTGTGCTATCCCACGCCTTCCGAGTGGGCCCGGGCCCCCGGATACCGATCGCCTAAAAGTTTTTTAGGCCATAAAATACGACATAAGGAACCATACTCACATCCCATCCATGACCGTTCCTCGGTTTTTTGCATTTTACGGCCAAAAAATAAGAATTCCGCCTGTTTTCTATTTTTTCGTGTGCTATAGCCCACGCCTTCCGAGTGGTCCTAGGCTCCCCGAACTCGGATCGCCTAAAATTTTATCGGGCCATCAAATATGACCTAAGGAACCATAGTCACCGCCCTTCCATGACCTCTCCTCATATTTTTGTGTTTTACGGCCAAAAGACTGCAAATTTGCCTGATTCCCATACTTTTGTGTGCTATTGCCCACGCCTTTCGAGTGGGCCCGGGTCCCCCGAACCCCGATCGCCTAATATTTTTTCGGTCCATCTAACACGACCTAAGGAACCATAGTCACTGCCCCGCCATGACCGTTCCTCGTTTGTTTGCATTTTACAACCAAAAAACAAGAATTTCGCCTAGTTCCCATTTTTTCGTTTGCTTTAGCCCACGCTTCCGAGTGGTCCCGGGCCCCCTAAAACCGGATAGCCTAAAATTTTTTGGGCCATCAGATACGACCTAAGGAACCATAATCACCGCCCCGCCATGACCGGTCCTCGTTTTGTTATCATTTTACAGCCAAAAAACAAGAATTCCGCATGTTTCCCATTTTTTCGTGTGCTATGCCTACGCCTTCCGAGTGGTCCCAGGCCCACCATACTGGTATAGCCTAAAATATTTCAAGGACACCAAATATAACCTAAGGAAACATAGTCACCGCCCTGCCATGACCGTTCCTCGTTGTTTTGCGTTTTACGACCAAAACGTAGATTTTCGCCCGATTTCTATATTTTCGTGTGCTATAGCCCACGCCTTGCGAGTGGGCCCGGGCCCCTCGGACCTGTATCGCCTAAAATTTTCAGGGCCATCAAATACGACCTAAGGAACCATAATCACCGTCCAGCCATGACTGTTCCTCGCTTGTTTTGTGTTTTATAGCAAAAAAATTAGAATTCCGCATGATTCCCATTTTTTCGTGTGCTTTAGCCCACGCCTTTCGAGTGGGCCCAGACCCCAGGACATGGATCGTTAAAAAATTTTCAGGCCATAAAATACGTCCTAAGGAACCATAGACACAGCCCTGCCATGATTGTTCCTCATTATTTGCATTTTACAGCCAAAATATTAAAATTCTGCCTGATTCCCATATTTTCATGTGCTATATCCCACGCCTTCCGAGTGGGCCGGGGGCCCCGGACTCGGATCGCCTAAATTCTTTTCGGTCCATCAAATATGACCTAAAGAACCATAATCACCGCCTCTCCATGACCGTTCCTAATTGATTTTCCGTTTTACAGCAAAAAAACTAGAATTCCGCCCGATTCCCATATTTCCGTGCGCTATAGCCCATGCCTTCCCAGTGGGTAGGGCCCCACGGACCCGGATCGCCTAAAATGTTTTGGGAAATCAAATACGACCTAAGGAACAATAGTCACAGCCCCGCCATGACCTCTCCTCGTTTTTTGCATTTTACGGTCAACAAACTAGAATTTCGTTCGATTCCCATATTTTCGTGTGCTATAGCTCACGCCTTCCGAGTGGTCCCGGGCCCCCCAGATCCGGGTCGCCCAAAATATTTTCGGGCCATCAAATACGACCTAAGGAACCATAGTCACCGCCATCATCGTTCCTCATTTTTTTGCATTTTACGACAAAACAACTAAAATTCTGTCCGATTCCCTTATTTTAGTATGCTAATAGCCCACGCCTTCCGAGTGGGCCTGGACCCCCGGACCCCGATCGCCTAAATTTTTCTGGGCCATCAAATACGACCTAAGGAACCATAGTCACCGCCTCGCCATGACCGTTCCTCATTTGTTTTGCGTTTTATGGCCGAAATACTAGCATTCCACCCCATTCCCATATTTTCGTGTGCTATAGCCCACGCCTTCCGAGTGGGCAGGGCCCCCCGGACCCGGACTGCCTAAAATGTTTCTGAGCCATCAATACGACCTAAGGAACTATAGTCACCGCCCCGCCATGACCTCTCCTCGTTCATTTGCATTTTATGGCAAAAAAATAGAATTCTGCACAATTCCCATATATTCGTTTGATATAGCCCACGCCTTCCGAGTGGGCCCGGGCACCCGCACCCCGATCACCTAAAATTTTTCCGGGCCATCACGTACGACATAAGGAACCATATTCACAGCCCTGCCATGACCGTTCCTCGGGTTTTTGCATTTTACGGCCAAAAAACAAGAATTCCGCACGATTCCCATTTTTTTTTGTGCCCACGCCTTCCGAGTGGTCCCGGGCCCCCGGGAATCGGATCGCCTAAAACTTTTTCGGGCCATCAAATACGACCTAAGGAACCATAGACACAGCCCCGCCATGACCTCTCCTCGTTCATTTGCGTTTTGCGGCCAAAACACTAGAATGCTGCACAATTCCCATATTTTCGTGTGCTATAGCCCACGCCTTCTGAGTGGGCCCGGCCCCGATCACCTAAATGTTTTTTTCCGTGCCATCAAATATGACATAAGGAACCATATTCACAGCCCTTCCATGACCGTTCCTCGATTTTTTGCATTTTACAGCCAAAATATAAGAATATCGCACGATTCCCATTCTTTTGTGTGCTACGTCCACGCCTTCCGAGTGATCCCGGGCTCCCCGGAACCGGATCACTTAAAATTTTTCCGAGCCATCAAATATGACCTAAGGAACCATAGTGACCGCCCCTCCATGACCGTTCCTCGTTGTTTTGCATTTTACAGCAAAAAAACAAGAATTCCGCCTGTTTCCCATTTTTTCGTGTGCTATAGCCCACGCCTTCCGAGTGGTCCTAGCCCCCCCGGACCCGAATCGCCTAAAATTTTATCGGGCCATCGAATATGACCTAAGGAACCATATTCACCGCCCCGCCATGATCTCTACTCATGTTTTTGTGTTTTACGGCAAAACAACTACAATTTTGCCCGATTCCCATACTTTCGAGTGCTATTGCCCACAACTTCCGAGTGGGCCCGTGCCCCCCGGACCCCGATCGCCTAAAATATTTCCGGGCCATCTAACACGACCTTAGGAAGCATAGTCACCGCCCTACCATGACCGTTCCTCGTTGTTTTGTGTTTTACGG
>AWOL01S0168401.1:23392-50014 GCA_000715115.1 Nicotiana otophora | reverse complement strand
TTTTGCATTTTACGGCCAAAAAACAAGAATTTCGCCTGGTTCCCATTTTTTCGTGTGCTTTAGCCCACGCTTCCAAGTGGTCCCGGGCCACCCGGAACCGGATAGCCTAAAATTTTTTCGGGCCATCAAATACGACCTAAGGAACCATAGTCACCGCCCCGCCATGACCGTTCCTCATGTTTTTGCATTTTATAGCCAAAAAACAAGAATTCCGCATGTTTCCCATTTTTTCGTGTGCTATAGCCCACGCCTTCCGAGTGATACCGGGCCCCCCGGACTTGTATCGCCTAAAATTTTTCAGGGCCACCAAATATGACCTAAGGAAACATAGTTACCACCCCGCCATGACCGTTCCTCGTTGTTTTGCATTTTTACGACCAAAACATAGAATTCCGCCCGATTTCCATATTTTCGTGTGCTATAGCCCACGCCTTGCGAGTGGGCCCGGGCGCCTTGGACCCGGATCACCTAAAATTTTAAGGGCCATCAAATACGACCTAAGGAACCATAGTCACCGTCCAGCCACGACCTTTCCTCCCTTGTTTTGCGTTTTACGGCCAAAAATTTAGAATTCCACCTGATTCCCATTTTTCGTATGCTTTAGCACACGTCTTCCGAGTGGGCTCGGGCCCCCAGGACCTGGATTGTCTAAAAACTTTTCAGGCCATCAAATACATCCTAAGGAACCATAGACACAGGCCTGCCATGATTATTCCTCATTATTTGCATTTTACGGCCAAAAAATTAGAATTCTGCCCGATTCCCATATTTTCGTGTGCTATGTCCCACGCCTTCCGAGTGGGCCGAGGGGCCCGTACTCGGATCGCCTAAACTCTTTTCGGTCCATCAAATATGACCTAAAGAACCATAGTCGCCACCTCGTCATGACCGTTCCTCATTGTTTTTGCGTTTTACGGAAAACAAACTAGAATTCCGCCCGATTCCCATATTTCCATGTGCCATAGCCCACGCCTTCCTAATGGTCAGGGCACCCCGGACCCGGATCGCCTAAAATTTTTCTGGGCCATCAAATACGACCTAAGGAACAATAGTCACCGCCACGCCATGACCTCTCCTCGTTGTTTTGTGTTTTACGGTCAACAAACTAGAATTTCGCTCGATTCCCATATTTTTGTGTGTTATAGCTCACGCCTTCTGAGTGGTCCCGGGTCCCCCGGAACCGGTTCGCCCACAATATTTTCGGGCCATCAAATACGACCTAAGGAACCATAGTCACCGCCCCGCTATGACCGTTCCCCCTTTTTTTGCATTTTACAAAAACAAAACTAGAATTCTGCCAGATTCCCATATTTTAGTATGCTAATATAGCCCATGCCTTTCGAGTGGCCCCGGACCCCGATTGCCTAAAATTTTTCCGGGCCATCAAATATGACCTAAGGAACCATAGTCACTGCCTCGCCATGATCGTTCCTCGTTCTTTTGCGTTTTACGGCCAAAAAACTAGAATTCCGCCCCATTCCCATATTTTCGTGAGCTATTGCCCACGCCTTCCCGGTGGGCAGGCCCCGCCGGACCTGGATCGCCTAAAATATTTTTAAGCCATCAAATACGACCTAAGGAACCATAGTCACCGCCCCGCCATAACCTCTCCTCGTTCATTTGCGTTTTACGGCCAAAAAATAGAATTCTGCATAATTCCCATATTTTCGTGTGTTATAGGCCACGTCTTCTGAGTGGGCCCGGGCCCCTGGACCATGATCGCCTAAAATTTTTCGGGCCATCAAATACTACATAAGGAATAATATTCACAACCCTGCCATGACCGTTCCTCGGTTTTGTGCATTTTACGACCAAACAATAAGAATTTCGCACGATTTCCATTTTTGTATGTGCTATAGCCCATGCCTTCCAAGTGGTCCCGGGCCCCTAGGAACCGGATTACCTAAAGTTTTCCGTGCCATGAAATACGACATAAGGAACCATAGTCACCACCCCGCCATGACCTCTCCTCGTTCATTTGCGTTTTACGGCCAAAAAACTAGAATTCTGCAGAATTCCCATATTTTCGTGTGCGATAGCCCACGCCTTCCGAGTGGGCCCGGGCCTCCGGACCCCGATCGCCTAACATTTTTCTAGGCCATCAAATACGACATAAGGAGCCATATTCACAGCCCCTCCATGACCGTTCCTCGGTGTTTTGCATTTTACGACCAAAAAATAAGTATTCCGCACGATTCCCATTTTTTTGTGTGCTATAGCCCATGCCTTCCGAGTGGTCCCAGGCCCCCAGGAACCGGATTGCCTAAATTTTTCCGGGCCATCAAATACGACCTGAGGAACCATAGTCACCGCCCCGCCATGACCGTTCCTTGCTGTTTGCATTTTACAGTCAAAAATAAGAATTCCGTCTGTTTCCCATTTTTTCGTGTGCTATAGCCCACGCCTTCCGAGTGGTCCTAGGCCCCCCGTACCCGGATCGCCTAAATTTTTATCGGGATATCAAATATGACCTAAGGAACCATAGTCACCGCCCCGCCATGACCTCTCCTCCTTGTTCACGGTTTACGGCCAAAACACTTCAATTTTACCTGATTCCCATACTTTCGTGTGCTATTGCCCACGCATTTCGAGTGGGCCCGAGCCCCCCGGACCCCGATCGCCTAAAATATTTTCTGGCCATCTAACATGACCTAAGGAACCATTGTCACCTCCCCGCCATGACCGTTCCTCATTTGTTTTGCATTTTACGGCCAAAAAACAAGAATTTTGCCTGGTTCCCATTTTTTCGTGTGCTATTGCCCACGCCTTCCGAGTGGTCCCGGGCCCCCTGGACTCGTATCGCCTAAAATTTTTATGGGCCATCAAATACGACCTAAGGAAACATAGTCACTGCCCTACCATGACCGTTCCTCATTTTTTTGCATTTTACAGCCAAAAAACAAGAATACCGCATGCTTCCCATTTTTTCGTGTGCTATAGCCCACGCCTTCCGAGTGGTCTCGGGCCCCCTGGACTCGTATCGCCTAAAATTTTTCTGGGCCATCAAATACGACCTAAGGAAACATAGTCACCGCCCTACCATGGCTGTTCCTCTTTGTTTTACGTTTTACAACCAAAATGTAGTATTCCGCCCGATTTCCATATTTTCGTGTGCTATAGCCCACACCTTCTGAGTGGTCCCGGGCCCCCCGGAACCGGGTCGCCCAAAATATTTTCGAGCCATCAAATACGACCTAAGGAACCATAGTCACCTCCCCGCTATGACCGTTCCTCATGTTTTTGCAATTTACGGCAAAAAAACTAGAATTTTGCACAATTCCCATATTTTCGTATGCTAATAGTCCACGCCTTCCGAGTGGGCCCAGACCCCCAGACCCCGATTGCCTAAAGTATTTTCGGGACATCAAATAAAACCTAAGGAACCATAGTCACCGCCTCGCCATGACCGTTTCTCGTGTTTTGCATTTTACGGCAAAAACACTAGAATTCCGCCCGATTCCCAGATTTTCGTGTGCTATAGCCCATGCCTTACCAGTGGGCAGGGCCTCCCTGACCCAGATCGCCTAAAAATTTTCTGGGCCATCAAATACGACCTAAGGAACAATAGTCACCCCCCCGCCATGACCTCTCCTTATTTGTTTGCGTTTTACGGTCAACAAACTAGAATTTCGGCCGATTCCCATATTTTCGTGTGCTATATAGCCCACGCCTTCTGAGTGATCCCGGGTCCCCCGGAACCTGGTCACCCAAAATATTTTCGGGCCATCAAATACGACCTAAGGAACCATAGTCACTGCCCCGCTATGACCGTTCCTCATTCTTTTGCATTTTACGGCAAAAAAACTAAAATTCTACTCGATTCCCATATTTTAGTATGCTAATAGCCCACGCCTTCTGAGTGGGCTCGGACCCCGATCGCCTAAAAAATTTTCGGGCCATCAAATACGACCTAAGGAACCATAGTCACTACCTCTCCATGACTGTTCCTCGTTCTTTTGCATTTTACGGCCAAAAAACTAGAATTCTATCCCATTCCCATATTTACGTGTGCTATAGCCCACGCCTTCCCAGTGGGCAGTGCCCCCCGGACCCCGATCGCCTAAAATATTTCTGAGCCATCAAATACGACCTAAGGAACCATAGTCACCACCCCGCCATGACCTCTCCTTGTTCATTTGCATTTTACGGCTAGAAAATAGAATTCTACATAATTCCCATATTTTCGTGTGCTATAGCCCACGCCTTCCCAGTGGTCAGGGCCCCCCGGACCCGGATCCCCAAAACATTTTCCAAGCCATCAAATACGACCTAAGGAACCATAGTCACCGCCCCACCATGACCGTTCCTCGGTCTTTTGCATTTTATGGCCAAACAATAAGAATTCCGCATGAATCCCATTTTTTGTGTGCTATAGCCCACGCCTTACGATTGGTCCCGGGCCCCCGGAACCGGATCGCCTAAAATTTTTTCGGGCCATTAAATTCTACCTAAGGAACCGTAGTCACCGCCCCGCCATGACCTCTCCTCGTTCATTTGCGTTTTACAGCCAAAAAACTAGAATTATGCACAATTCCCATATGTTCGTGTGCTATAGCCCACGTCTTTCGAGTGGGCCCGGGCCCCCGGACCCCGATCGCCTAAACTTTTTCCAGGCGATCAAATATGACATAAGGAGCCATATTCATAGCCCCGCCATGACCGTTCGTCGGTTTTTTGCATTTTACAGCCAAAAAATAAGAATTCTGCACGATTCCCATTTTTTTGTGAGCTATAGCTTATGCCTTCCGTGTGGTCCCGGGTCCCCAGGAACCGGATTGCCTAAATTTTTTTGGGCCATCAAATATGACCTTAGGAACCATAGTCACTGCCCCGCCATGATCGTTCCTCGCTGTTTTGCATTTTACAGTCAAAAAACAAGAATTCCGCCCGTTTCCCATTGTTTTGTGTGCCATAACCCACGCCTTCCGAGTGGTCCTAGGCCCCCTGGACCCGGATTGCCTAACATTTTATCAAGCCATCAAATATGACCTAAGGAACCATAGTCACCGCCCAGCCATGACCTCTTCTCATTGTTTTGCGTTTACGGCCAAAAAACTACAATTTTGCCTGATTCCCATACCTTCGTGTGCTATTGCACACGCCTTCGAGTGGGCCCGGGCCCCCCGGACCCCGATCCCCTAAAATTTTTCCAGGCCATCTAACACGACCTAAGGAACCATAGTCACTGCCCCGCCATGACCGTTCCTCGGCGTTTTGCATTTTATGGCCAAAAAACAAGAATTTCACTTGGTTCCCATTTTTTCATGTGCCCACGCTTCCGAGTGGTCCCGGGCCCCCCGGAACCGAATATCCTAAGAAATTTTCGGGCCATCAAATACGACCTAAGGAACCATAGTCACCGTCCCTCCTTGACCATTCCTTATTTTTTTGCATTTTATCTTCAATAAACAAGAATTTCGCCTGTTTCCCATTTTTTCGTGTGCTATAGCCTACGCCTTCCGAGTGGTCCTAGTCCCCCCGGACCCGGATCGCCTAAAATTTTATCGGGCCATTACATATGACTTATGGAACCATAGTTACCGCCCCGCCATGACCTCTTCTCATTTGTTTGCGTTTTACGGCCAAAAACTACAATTTTCCCCGATTCCCATACTTTCGTGTGCTATTGCCCATGCCTTCCGAGTGGGCCTAGGCCCCCCGGACCCCGATCGCCAAAATTTTTTTTGGGCCATCTAACACAACCTAAGGAACCATATTCACCGCCCCGCCATGACCGTTCCTCGTTCGTTTGCATTTTACGGCCAAAAAACAAGAACTTTGCATGCTTCCCATTTTTTCGTGTGCTTTAGCCCACGCTTCTGAGTGGTCCCGGGCCCCCCGGAACCGGATAGCCTAAACTTTTTTCAGGCCATCAAATACGACCTAAGGAACCATAGTCACCGCCCCGCCATGACCGTTCCTCGTTTATTTGCATTTTACAGCCAAAAAACAAGAATTCTGCATGTTTCCCATTTTTTTCGTGTGCTATAGCCCACGCCTTCTGAGTACTCTCGGGCCCCCCGGACTTGTATCGCCTAAAATACTTCAGGGCCACCAAATACGACCTAAGGAAACATAGTAATCGCCCCGCCATGACCGTTCCTCGTTGCTTTGCGTTTTACAACCAAAACGTAGAATTCCGTTCGATTTTCATATTTTCGTGTGCTAGCCCACGCCTTCTGAGTGGTCCCGGGCCCCCCGGAACCGGGTCGCCCAAAATTTTTTCGGGCCATCAAATACGACCTAAGGAACCATAGTCACCGCCCCGCTATGAATTTTCCTCGTTCATTTGCCTTTTACGGCCAACAAATAGAATTCTGCACAATTCCCATATTTTCGTGTGATATAACCCACGCCTTCCGAGTGTCTTTTCGCCTAAAATTTTTCCGAGCCATCAAATAGACATAAGGAACCATATTCACAGCCCCGCCATGATAGTTCCTCGTTGTTTTGCATTTTAAGGCCAAAAAATAAGAATTCTGGACGATTCCCATTTTTTGTGTGCTATAGCCACATCTTCCGAGTGGTCCCAGGCCCCCCGGAACCGGATCGCCTAAAATTTTTTCGGGCCATCAAATACGACCTAAGGAACCATAGTCACCGCCCCGTCATGACCATTCCTCGCTGTTTTGCATTTTACAGCCAAAAATAAGAATTTCGCCCGTTTCCCATTTTTCGTGTGCTATAGACCACGCCTTCCGAGTGG
This sequence comes from Nicotiana otophora, assembly GCA_000715115.1. Classification (NCBI taxonomy): domain Eukaryota; kingdom Viridiplantae; phylum Streptophyta; class Magnoliopsida; order Solanales; family Solanaceae; genus Nicotiana; species Nicotiana otophora. The sequence goes on along the minus strand of AWOL01S0168401.1, from coordinate 43,308 downwards.
TCCCGGGCCCCACAGACCCCGATCGCCTAAAATATTTCTGGGCCATCTAACACGACCTAAGGAACCATAGTCACCGCCCGCCATGACCGTTCCTCGTTTTTTTGCATTTTACGGGAAAAAAACAAGAATTTCGCTTGGGTCCCATTTTTTCGTGTGCTTTAGCCCACGCTTCCGAGTGGTCCCTGGCCCCTCGGAACCAGATAGCCTAACCTTTTTTTGGGCCATCAAATATGACCTAAGGAACTGTAATCATCGCCCCGCCATGACCGTTCTTCGGTTTTTTGCATTTTACAGCTAAAAAACAAGAATTCCGCATGTTTCCCATTTGTTCGTGTGCTATAGCCCACGCCTTCCGAGTGGTCCCGGTCCCCCCGGACTCGGATCGCCTAAAATTTTTCAAGACCACCAAATATGACCTAAGGAAACATAGTCACCGCCACGCCATGACAGTTCCTCGTTCTTTTGTGTTTTATGACCAAAACGTAGAATTCTGCCCGATTTCCATATTTTCGTGTGCATAGCCCATGCCTTCTGAGTGGTCCCGGGCCCCCCGGAACCGGGTCACCCAAAATATTTTCGGGCCATCAAATACGACCTAAGGAACCATAGTGACCGCCCCGCTATGACTGTTCCTCGTTTGTTTGCATTTTACGGCAAAAAATAGAACTCAGCCCGCTTCCCATATTTTAGTATGCTAAATAGCCCACGCCTTCCGAGTGGCCCCGGACCCTGATCGCCTAAAATTTTTCGGGGCCATCAAATACGACCTAAGGAACCATAGTCACCGTGTTGCCATGACCGTTCCTCGTTATTTTGCGTTTTACTGCCAAAAAATAGAATTCCGCCCCATTCCCATATTTTCGTGTGCTATAGCCCATGCCTTCCCAGTGGGCAGGCCCCCCCGGACCCGGATCGCCTAAATTTTTCTGAGCCATCAAATTCGACCTAAGGAACCATAGTCACCGCCCCGCCATGACCGTTTCTCGGTCTTTTGTATTTTATGGCCAAACAATAAGAATTCCGCATGATTCCCATTTTTTGTGTGCTATAGCCCACGCCTTCCGATTGGTCTCGGGCCCACCGGAACCAGATCGCCTAAAATTCTTCCGAGCCATCAAATACGACCTAAGGAATCATAGTCACCGCCCCGCCATGACCGTTGATCGCTGTTTTGCATTTTACAGCCAAAAAACAAGAATTCCGCCCGTTTTCCATTTTTTCGTGTGTTATAACCCACGCTTTCCGAATGGTCCTAGGCCCCCCGGACCCGGATCGCCTAAACTTTTATCGGGCCCCCCGCCATGACCTCTCCTCAATTTTGTGTGTTTTACGGCCAAACAACTACAATTTTGCCCAATTCCCATACTTTCGTTTGCTATTGCCCCCGCCTTCCGAGTGGGACCGGGCCCCCCGGACCCCGATAGCTTAAAATTTTTCGGGCCATATAACATGACCTAAGGAACAAAAGTCACCGCCCCGCCATGACCATTCCTCGTTGTTTTGCATTTTACGGCCAAAAAACAAGAATTTTGCTTGGTTCTCATTTTTTTCGTGTGCTTTAGCCCACGCTTCCGAGTAGTCCCGGGCACCCCGGAACCGAATAGCCTAAAATTTGTTGGGGCCATCAAATATGACCTAAGAAACCATAGTCACTGCCCTGCCGTGACCGTTCCTTATTCTTTTGCATTTTACAGTCAAAAACAAGAATTCCGCATGTTTCCCATTTTTTCGTGTGCTATAGCCCACGCCTTCTGAGTGGTCCCGGCCCCCCCGGACTCGGATCGCCTAATTTTTTTAGGGCAATCAAATACGACCTAAGGAAACATAGACACCGCCCCGTCATGACCGTTCCTCGTTGCTTTGCGTTTTACGACCAAAACGTAGAATTCCGCTCTATTCCCATGTTTTCATGTGCAAAGCCCACGCCTTCCGAGTGGGCCCAGGCCCCAAGGACCTGGATCATCTAAAAAACTTTCAGGCCATCAAATACGTCCTAAGTAACCATACACATAGCCCTGCCATGATTGTTCCTCATTATTTGCATTTTACGTTCAAACAATTAGAATTTCGCCCGATTCCAATATTTTCGTATGCTATATCCCACGCCTTCCGAGTGGGCCAGGGGTCCCAGACTCGGATCGCCTAAATTCTTTTCGGTCCATCAAATATGACCTAAATAACCATAGTCAGCACCTCTCCATGACCGTTCCTCATTGTTTTTGCGTTTTACGGCAAAAAAACTAGAATTCCGCCCGATTCCCATATTTTCGTGTGCTATATCCCACGCCTTCCCAGTGGGCAGGGCCCCCTAAACCTGGATAGCCTAAATTTTTTCTGGGACCTCAAATAGGACCTAAGGAACCATAGTCACCACCTCCCCATGACCGCTCCTTGTTTTTTTGCGTTTTACGGCCAACAAAATAGATCTTCGCCCGATTCCCATATTTTCGTGTGCTATAGCCCATGCCTTCTGAGTGGGCCCAGGCCCACCGGACCCCGATCGCCTAAAAGTTTTTCCGGGCCATCAAATACGTCCTACGAAACCATAGTCACCGCCCCACAATGACCGTTCCTCGTTTTATTGCATTTTACGGCCAAAACACAAGAATTCTGCCCGATTCCCATTTTTTCGTGTGCTATAGCCCACGCCTTCTGAGTGGTCCCGAGCCACCCGGAACCGGGTCGCCTAAAATATTTTTGGGCCATCAAATACGACCTAAGGAACTATAGTCACCGCCCCGCCATGACTGTTCCACATTTGTTTTGCATTGTACGGCCAAAAACCTAGAATTCCGCCTGATTCCCATATTTTCGTGTCCTTTATTCCACGCCTTCCAAGTGGGCCCGGGCCGCCCAGACCTGAATCGCCTAAAAATTATCTGGGCCATTAAATACGACCAAAGGAACCATAGTCACTGCCTCGCCATGACCGTTTCTCTTTTATTTTGCGTTTACGGCCAAAAAACTAGAATTCTGCCCCATTCCCATATTTTCGTGTGCTATAGCCCACGCCTTACCAGTAGCCAAGGCCCGGATCGTCTAAAATTTTTCTGAGCCTTCAAGTATGACCTAAGGAACTATAGTCAGCGCCTCGCCATGACCTCTTCTTGATTTATTTGCATTTAACGGCGAAAACACTAGAATCCCGCATGATTCCCATATTTTCGTGTGCTATAGCCACGCCTTCCGAGTGGGTCCGGTCCCCCGGACCCGATTGCCTAAAAGTTTTTATGGGCCATCAAATACGACCAAAGGAACAATATTCAAAGCCCTGCCATGACCGTTCCTCGGTCTTTTATAGTTTACGGCAAAACAACAAGAATTACGCCCGATTCCCATATTTTCGTGTGCTATAGCCCACGCCTTCCCAGTGGGCAGGGCCCCCCGGACTCGAATCGCCTAAAATTTGTCAGGGCCCTCCAATATGACCTAAGGAACCATAGTCACCACCTCGCCATGACCTCTCCTCGTTTTGTTGCGCTTTATGGCAAAAAAACTAGAATTTCGCCCGATTCCCATATTTCCGTGTGCTATAGCCCACGCCTTCCCAATGGGCAGGGCCCTCGGGATGCGGATCGTTTAACATTTTTCTGGGCCATCAAATACGACCTAAGGAACAATAATCACTGCCCGTCCATGACCTCTCCTCATTTTTTTGGGTTTTACGGTCAACAAACTAGAATTTCGCCCGATTCCCATATTTTCGTGTGCTATAGCCCACGCCTTCTGAGTGGTCCCGAGCCCCCTGGAACCGGGTCACCCAAAATATTTTCGGGCCATCAAATACGACCTGAGGAACCATAGTCACCGCCCCGCTATGACCGTTCCTCGTTTGTTTGCATTTTACGGCAAACAATAGAACTCAGCCCGATTCCCTTATTTTAGTATGCTAATAACCCACGCCTTCCGAGTGGGCCCGGACCAACGGACCCTGATCGCCCAAAATTTTTCTGGGCCATCAAATACGACCTAAGGAACCATAGTCGCCGCGTCGCCATGACCGTTCCTCTTTTTTGCGTTTTACGGCCAAAAAACTAGAATGCCGCCCCATTCCCATATTTTCGTGTGCTATAGCCCATGCTTTCCCAGTGGGCAGGGCCCCCCGGACCCGGATCGCCTAAATTTTTCCGAGTCGTCAATTACAACCTAAGGAACCATAGTCACCGCCCCGCCATGACCGTTCCTCGGGCTTTTGCATTTTAAGGCCAAAAAATAAGAATTCCGCATGATTCCCATTTTTTGTGTGCTATAGCCCACGCCTTCCAATTGGTCCCGGGCCCCCCGGAACCAGATCGCCTAAAATTTTTCCGGGCCATCCAATATGACCTAAGGAATCATAGTCACTGCCCCGCCATGACCGTTCATCGCTGTTTTGCATTTTACAGCCAAACAACAAGAATTCCGCCTGTTTCCCATTTTTTCATGTGTTATAACCCACGCTTTCCGAGTGGTCCTAGGCCCCCCGGACCCGGATCGCCTAAAATTTTGTCGGGCCATAAAAGATTACCTAAGGAACCATAGTCACCGCCCCGCCATGACCTCTCCTCAATTTTGTGCGTTTTACGGCAAAAACACTACAATTTTGCCCAATTCCCATACTTTCGTGTGCTACTGCCCACGCCTTCCGAGTGGGACCGGGCCCCCCGACCCCGATTGCCTAAAATTTTTTGGGCCATCTAACATGACCTAAGGAACCATAGTCACTGCCCCGCCATGACCGTTCCATGTTGTTTTGCATTTTACGGCCAAAAAACAAGAATTTCGCTTAGTTCTCATTTTTTCATGTGCTTTAGCCCACGCTTTCGAGTAGTCCCGGGCCCCCCGGAACCGGATAGCCTAAAATTTCTTTGGGCCATCAAATATGACCTAAGGAACCATAGTCACCGCCCTGCCATGACCATTCTTGTGTTTTTGCATTTTACAGTCAAAAAACAAGAATTTCGCATGTTTCCCATTTTTCGTGTGCTATAGCCCACGCCTTATGAGTGGTCCCGGCCCCCCGGACTTGGATCGCCGAAAATTTTTTAGGGCCATCACATACGACCTAAGGAAACATAGACACCGCCCCGCCATGACCGTTCCTTATTGTTTTGCGTTATACGACCAAAACGTAGAATTCCGCTCTATTCCCATTTTTTCATGTGCCTTAGCCCATGCCTTCCGAGTGAGCCCAGGCCCCAAGGACCTGGATCATCTAAAAAAATTTCAGGCCATCAAATACGTCCTAAGTAACCATACACATGGCCCTGCCATGATATTTCCTCAATATTTGCATTTTACGTTCAAACAATTAGAATTCTGCCCGATTCCAATATTTTCGTATGCTATATCCCACGCCTTCCGAGTGGGCCGGGGGCCCCAGACTCGGATCGCCTAAATTCTTTTCGGTCCATCAAATACAACCTAAAGAACCATAGTCAGCACCTCTCTATGACCGTTCCCCATATTTACGTGTGCTATAGCCCACGCCTTCCCAGTGGGCAGGGCCCCCTGGACCCCGATCGCCTAAAATTTGTCTGGGCCCTCGCATAGGACCTAAGGAACCATACTCAACCCTTGTCCGTGACCTCTCCTTGTTTTTTTTGCATTTTACGTCCAACAAACTAGATCTTCGCCCGATTCCCATATTTTCGTGTGCTATGCCATGCATTCCGAGCGGGCGCAGGCCCACCGGACCCCGATAACCTAAAAAGTTTTTCGGGCCATCAAATACGTCCTAAGAAACCATATTCACCGCCCCACAATGACCGTTCCTCGTTTTATTGCATTTTACGGCCAAAGAACAAGAATTCTGCCCGATTTCCATTTTTTCGTGTGCTATAGCCCATGCCTTCTGAATGGTCCCGAGCCACCCGGAACCGGGTCGCCTAAAATATTTTTGGGCCATCAAATACGACCTAAGGAACTACAGTCACCGCCCCGCCATGACCGTAATTCATTTTTGTGCATTTTACGGCCAAAAAACTAGAATTCCGCCTGATTCGCATATTTTCGTGTGCTTTAGCCCATGCCTTCCAAGTGGGCCCGGGCCGCCCAGACCTGCATCGCCTAACAATTATCTGGGCCATTAAATACGACCAAAGGAACCATAGTCACTACCTCGCCATGACCGTTTCTCCTTTATTTTGCGTTTACGGCCAAAAAACTAGAATTCCGCCCCATTCCCATATTTTCGTGTGCTATAGCCCACGCCTTACCAGTAGCCAGGGCCCGGATCGTCTAAAATTTTTCTGAGCCTTCAAATGTGACCTAAGGAACTATAGTCACCGCGTCAGCATGACCTCTCCTCGATTTTTTGCGTTTAACGGCAAAAATACTAGAATTCCGCACGATTCCCATATTTTCGTGTGCTATAGCCACGCCTTCCGAGTGGGTCCGGGCCCCCGGACCCCGATTGCCTAAATGTTTTTACGGGCCATCAAATACGACCAAAGGAACCATATTCAAATCCCTACCATGACCGTTCCTCGGTCTTTTGTATTTTACGGCAAAACAACAAGAATTACGCCCGATTCTCATATTTTTGTGTGCTATAGCCCACGCCTTCCCAGTGGGCAGGGCCCCCCGGACCCGAATCGCCTAAAATTTGTCAGGACCCTCAAATACGACCTAAGGAACCATAGTCACCACCTCGCCATGACCTCTCCTCGGTTATTTGCGTTTTACGGCAAAACAACTAGAATTTTGCCCGATTCCCATATTTCCGTGTGCTATAGCCCACGCCTTCCTAGTGGGCAGGGCCCCCGGGACGCGGATCGTCTAACATTTTTCTGGGCCATCAAATACGACCTAAGGAACAATAGTCACCACCTCCCCATGACCTCTCCTTGTTTTTTTGCATTTTACGGCCAACAAACTAGATCTTCGCCCGATTCCCATATTTTCGTGTGCATAGCCCATGCCTTCCGAGTGGGCCCAGGCCCATCAGACCCCGATTGCCTAACAATTTTTCCGGGCCATCAAATACGTCCTAAGAAACCATAGTCACCGCCCCACAATGACCGTTCCTCGTTTTATTGCATTTTACGGCCACAAAACAAGCATTCTGCCCAATTCCTATTTTTTCATGTGCTATAGCCCACGCCTTCTGAGTGGTCCCGAGCCACCCAGAACCGGGTCGCCTAAAATATTTTCGGGCCATCAAATACAACCTAAGGAACTACAGTCACCATCCCGCCATGACCGTTCCTCACTTTTTTGCATTTTACGGCAAAACAACTAGAATTCCGCCTGATTCCCATATTTTCGTGTGCTTTAGCCCACGCCTTCCAAGTAGGCCCGGGCCGCCCAAACCTGAATCGCCTAAAAATTATCTAGGCCATTAAATATGACCAAAGGAACCATAGTCACTGCCTCGCCATGACCGTTTCTCGTTTATTTTGCGTTTACGGCCAAAACACTAGAATTCCGCCTCATTCCCATATTTTCGTGTGCTATAGCCCACGCCTTACCAGTAGCCAGGGCCCGGATCGTCTAAAATTTTTCTGAGCCTTTAAATACGACCTAAGGAACTATAGTCACCGCCTCGCCGTGACCTCTCCTCGATTTTTTGCGTTTAAAGCAAAAACACTAGAATTCCGCACGATTTCCATATTTTCGTGTGCTATAGCCACGCCTTCCGAGTGGGTCCGGGCCCCCGGACCCCGATTGCCTAAAAGTTTTTACGGGCCATAAAATACGACCAAAGGAACCATATTCAAAGCCCTGCCATGACCGTTCCTCCGTCTTTTGTATTTTATGGCAAAACAACAAGAATTACGCCTGATTCCCATATTTTTGTGTGCTATAGCCCACGCCTTCCCAGTGGGCAGGGCCCCCCGGACCCGAATCGCCTAAAATTTGTCAGGACCCTCAAATACGACCAAAGGAACCATAGTCACCACCTCACCATGACCTCTCCTCGTTGTTTTGAGTTTTATGGTAAAACAACTAGAATTTCGCCTGATTCCCATATTTCCGTGTGCTATAGCCCACGCCTTCCCAATGGGCAGGGCCCCCGGGACGCGGATCGTCTAACATTTTTTTGGGCCATCAAATATGACCTAAGGAACAATAGTCACTACCCGTCCATGACCTCTCCTCGTATTTTTGCATTTTACGGTCAACAAACTAGAATTTCGCCCGATTCCCATATTTGCGTGTGCTATAGCCCACGCCTTTAGAGTGATCCCGGGCCCCCCGGAACCGGGTCGCCCAAAATATTTCAGGCCATCAAATACGACCTAAGGAACCATAGTCACCGCCCCGCTATGACCGTTCCTCATTTGTTTGCATTTTACGGCAAAAAATAGAACTCAGCCCGATTCCCATATTTTAGTATGCTAATAGCCCATGCCTTCCGAGTGGGCCCGGACCCCCGGACCCTGATCGTCTAAAATTTTTCTGGGCCATCAAATACGACCTAAGGAACCATAGTCACCGCGTCGCCATGACCGTTCCTCTTTTTTTGCGTTTTACGGCAAAAAAACTAGAATTCCGCCCCATTCCCATATTTTCGTGTGCTATAGCCCAAGCCTTCCCAGTGGGCAGGGCCCCCGGACCTGGATCGCCAAACTTTTTCCGAGCCATGAAATACGACCTAAGGAACCATAGTCACCGCCGTGCCATGATCGTTCCTCGGTCTTTGGCATTTTATGGCCAAAAAATAAGAATTCCGCATGAGTCCCATTTTTTGTGTGCTATAGCCCACGCCTTCCAATTGGTCCCGGGCCCCCCGGAACCAGATCGCCTAAAATTTTTCCAGGCCATCCAATACGACCTTAGGAATCATAGTCACCGCCCCGCCATGACCGTTCATCGCTGTTTTGCATGTTACAGCCAAAAAATAAGAATTCCACCCGTTTCCTATTTTTTCGTGTGTTTATCTCACGCCTTCCGAGTGGTCCTAGGCCCCCCAGACCCGGATCGCCTAAAAGTTTGTCGGGCCATCAAATATTACCTAAGGAACCATAGTCACTGCCCCTCCATGACCTCTCCTAAAATTTGTGCGTTTTATGGCCAAAAAACTACAATTTTGCCCAATTCCCACACTTTCATATGCTATTGCCCACGCCTTCCGAGTGGGACCGGGCCCCCCGGACCCCGATCGCCTAAAATTTTCCGAGCTATCTAACATGACCTAAGGAACCATAGTCACCGCCCCGCCATGACCGTTCCTCATTGTTTTGCATTTTACGGCCAAAAAACAAGAATTTCGCTTGGTTCTCATTTTTTCGTGTGCTTTAGCCCATGCTTCCGAGTAGTCCCGGGCCCCCCGGAACCGGATAGCCTAAAATTTTTTTGGGCCATCAAATATGACCTAAGGAACCATAGTCACCTCCCTGCTATGACCGTTCCTTATTTGTTTGCATTTTACAGTCAAAAAACAAGAATTCCGCATGTTTCTCATTTTTTCGTGTGCTATAGCCCACGCCTTCTGAGTGGTCCCTGCCCCCGGACTCGGATCGCCTAAAAGTTTTTAGGGCCATAAAATACTACCTAAGGAAACATCGACACCGCCCCGTCATGACCGTTCCTCGTTAATTTGCATTTTACGACCAAAATGTAGAATTCCACTCTATTCCCATTTTTTCATGTGCAAAGCCCACGCCTACCGAGTGGGCCCAGGCCCCAAGGACCTGGATCATCTAAAAAAAATTCAGGCCATCAAATACATCCTAAGTAACCATACACACAACCCTACCATGATTGTTCCTCATTATTTGCATTTTACGTTCAAACAATTAGAATTCTGCCCGATTCTAATATTTTCGTATGCTATCCCACGCCTTCCGAGTGGGCCGGGGGCCCCAGACTCGGATCGCCTAAATACTTTTCGGTCCATCAAATATGACCTAAAGAACCATAGTCAGCACCTCTCTATGACCGTTCCTCATTGTTTTTGCGTTTTACGGCAAGAAAACTAGAATTCAGCCCGATTCCCATATTTTCATGTGCTATAGCCCACGCCTTCCCAGTGGGCAGGGCCCCCTGGAACCGGATCGCCTAAAATTTGTTTGGGTCCTCAAATAGGACCTAAGGAACCATAGTCACCACCTCCCCATTACCTCTCCTTGTCTTTTAGCGTTTTACGGCCAGCAAACTAGATCTTCGCCCGATTCCCATATTTTCGTGTGCTATTGCCCATGCCTTCCGAGTGGGCCCAGGCCCACCGGACCCCGATCGTCTAAAAATTTTTCCGGGCCATCAAATACGTCCTAAGAAACCATAATCACCACTACACAATGACCGTTCCTCGTTTTATTGCATTTTACGGTCAAAAAACAAGAATTCTACCCAATTCCCATTTGTTCGTGTGCTATAGCCCATGCCTTCTGAGTGGTCCTGAGCCACCCGGAACCGGGTCGCCTAAAATATTTTCGGGCCATCAAATACAACCTAAGGAACTAAACTCACCGCCCCGGCATGAACGTTCCTCGTTTTTGTGCATTTTACGGCCAAAAAACTAGGATTCCGCCTGATTCTCATATTTTCGTGTGCTTTAGCCCACGCCTTCCAAGTGGGCCCGGGCCGCCCAGACCTGAAACGCCGAAAACTTATATGGGCCATTAAATACGACCAAAGGAACCATAGTCACTGCCTCGCCATGTCCTTTTCTCATTTATTTTGCGTTTACGGCCAAAACACTAGAATTCCGCCCCATTCCCATATTTTCGTGTGCTATAGCCCATGCCTTACCAGTAGCCAGGGCCCGGATCGTCTAAAATTTTTCTGAGCCTTCACATACGACCTAAGGAACTATAGTCACCACCTCGCCATGACCTTTTCTCGATTTTTTGTGTTTAACGGCAAAAACACTAGAATTCCGCACGATTCCCATATTTCCGTGTGCTATAGCCACGCCTTCCGAGTGGGTCCGGGGGCGATTGCCTAAAAGTTTTTACGGGCCATCAAATACGACCAAAGGAACCATATTCAAAGCCCTGCCATGACCATTCCACGGTCTTTTGTATTTTACGGCAAAACAACAAGAATTACGCCTGATTCCCATTTTTTCGTGTGTTATAGCCCACGCCTTCCGAGTGGTCCCGGGCCCCCCGGAATTTTTTCGGGTCACCAAATATGACCTAAGGAACCATATTCACCGCCCCGCCATGACCGTTCCTCGTGTTTTGCATTTAACAGCCAAAGGACAAGAATTGCCCTTGTTTCCCTTTTGTTTCGTGTGCTATAGCCCACGCCTTTCGAGTGGTCCGGGGCCCCTCGGACCCGGATCGCCTAACATTTTTCTAGGCCATCAAATACGACCAAAGGAACCATAGTCACCGCCCCGCCAAGACTGTTCCTCAGTTGTTTACATTTTACGGCCAAAAAACAAGAATTTTGCCTCGTTCCCATTTTTTGTGTGCTTTAGCCCACACCTTCTGAGTGGTCCCATGACCCCCGAAACCGGATCGTCTAAAATTTTTTAGGGACACCAAATACGACCTAAGGAAACATAGTCACCTCCCCTCCATGACCGTTCATCATTGTTTTGTGTTTTACGACCAAAAAAGTAGAATTCCGCACGATTCCCATATTTTCGTGTGCTATAGCCCAGGCCTTGAGCGTGGTTCAGGGCCCCCCGGAAACGGATCGCCTAAAACATTTTTGAGGCATAGAATACGACCTAAGGAACCATAGTCACCGCCCCACCATGTGCGTTCATCTTTTTGCATTTTACGGCCAAAAAACTAGAATTCCGCCCTATTCCCATATTTCGTGTGCTATAGCCCACGCCTTACGAGTGGGCCGGGCCCCCCGGACTCGGAATGCCTAAAATTTTTTTGGGCCATCAAATACGACCTAAGGATCCATAGTCACTGCCCCGCCATGACCTCTCCTCAGTTTTTGCATTTTACGGCCAAAAAACTTAAATTCCGCCTGATTCCCATATTTTCGTGCCCACGCCTTCCGAGTGGGCTCAGGCCCCCTGAAATCGGATCGCCTAAAATTTGTTTGGGCCATAAAATACGACCTAAGGAACCATAGTCACCACCCCGCCATGTCCGTTCCTCATGTTTTTGCGTTTCCGGCCAAAAACTAGAATTTCGCCTAATTCCCATATTTAAGTGTGCTATTGCCCACGCCTTCCGAGTGGGCGCGGGCTCCCAGACCCCGATCGCCTAAAAAATTTTCGGGCCATGAAATATGACCTTAGGAACCATAATTACCGCTCTACCATAATCGTTCCTGATTTTTTGCATTTTACGGCCAAAACACTAGAGTTCCGCCCGATTCCCATATTTGCGTATGCTGTAGCCCACGCCTTCCCAATGGGCCGGGCTCTACCGATTCGGATCGCCTAAAATTTTTTCAGGCCATCAAACACGACCTAAGGAACCATGGTCACCGCCCCGCCATGACATCTCCTTGTTGCTTTGCAATTTGCGGCCATACTAGAATTCCGCCTGATTCCTATATTTTCGTGTGCTACAGCCCAAACCTTCCTAGTTGGTCGGCCCCCCTGGACTCGGATCACCTAAAATTTGTTCGAGCCATCAAATACGACTTTAAGAACCATAGTCACTACCTCGCCATGACCGTTCCTCGTTTATTAGCATTTTACAGCCAACAAACTAGGATTCCGCCCGATTCCATATTTTCGTGTGTTATAGCTCATGCCTACCGAGTGGGCCCGGATAGCCTAAAATATTTTTGGGCCATCAAATATGACTCAAGGAACCATAGTCACTGCCCGCCATGACCTCTCCTCGTTCTTTTGCGTTTTAAGGCAAAAAAAACTAGAATTCCGCACGATTCACATATTTTCGTGTGCTATAGCCCATGCCATCCGAGTGAGCCCGGGCCCCCGAACCCCGATCACCTAAAATTTTTCCTAGACATCAAATATGACCTAAGGAACCATATTCACAGCCCCGCCATGACTGTTCCTCGTTCTTTTGCGTTATACGGAGAAAAACCTAGAATTCCGCCTGATTCCCATATTTTTGTGTGCTATAGCCCACGCTTTCCGAGTGGGCCTGATCCCCCCAGAACCGGATCACCTAAAATTTATTCGGGCCATCACATACAACCTAAGGAACCATAGTCACCGTCCCGTCATGACCGTTCCTCGCTTATTTGCGTTTCCGGCCAAAAAACTAGAATTCTGCCCGATTTTCATATTTTCGTGTGCTATAGCCCACGCCTTCCAAGACAGCGCGGCCCCCAGATCACGATCGCCTAAAATATTTTTGGGCCATCAAATATAACCTAAGGAACCATAGTTACTGCTCCAGAATGATCGTTCCTCATGTTTTGCGTTTTACGGTCAAAAAACTAGAATTCTGCCTGATTCTCATATTTTCATGTGTTATAGCCCACGCCTTACAAGTGGGTCGGGCCACCCGGACTCGGATCGCCTAAAACTTTTGGGCCATCAAATACAACCTAAGGAACCAGTCACTTCCCCGCCATGGCCTCTCCTCGTTTGTTTTGCATTTTACGGCCAAAATGCTAGAATTACGCCCGATTCCCATATTTTCGGGTGCTATAGCCCAGCCTTCCGAGTGGTCCCGGGGCCCGTGGAACCGGATCGCCTAATTTTTTTCGTGAAATAAAATACGATATAAGGAACCATAGTCACCGTCCCGCCATGACCCTTCCTCGTTGTTTTGCGTTTTACGGCCAAAAAAGTAGAATTTCGCCAAATTCCCATATTTTCGTGTGCCCACGCCTTGCGAGTGGGCCCCCTCGAAACCGGATCGCCTAAAAATTTTCCGGGCGAACAAATATGACCTAAGGAACCATATTCACCTACCCGCCGTGACCGTTCCTCGTTGTTTTGAATTTTACGGCCAATAAACTAGAAGTTTGCCTGATTACCATATTTTCGTGTGCTATAGACCACGCCTTCCGAGTGAGCCCGGGCGCCCAGACCTAGAACGCCTACAGATTTTTCGGTCCATCAAATACGACCTAAGGAACTATAATCACCTCCCCGCCATGATTGGTCCTCATTTTGTGCATTTTACGAACAACTCCCATATTTTCGTGTGCTATAGCCCACGCCTTCCGAGTGGGCCGGGCCCCCCAAATCCGAATCGCCTAAAATATTTCTGGGGCATCAAATATGACCTAAGGAACCATAGTCACTTCCCACCGTGACCTCTCCTCGTTCTTTTATGTTTTACGGCCAAAATATTAGAATTCCGCCCGATTCTCATAATTTTATGTGCTATAGCCCACGCCTTTCGAGTGGGCCCGGGCCCACCGAATCTGGATCGCCTAAAAATTTTCCGAGCGAACCAATACGACCTTAGGAACCATATTCACTGACTCTCCATGATCGTTCCTTGTTGTTTTGCATTTTACGGCTAAAACCGTAGAATTCCACCCGATTCCCATATTTTCGTGTGCCATAGCCCACGCCTTGTGAATGGGCCCTGGCCCCCAAAACCAGATCGCCTAAAAATATTTCGGGCCATCAAATACGCTCTAAGGAACCATAGTAACCACCTCGCCATGATCGTTCCTCATTGTTTGCATTTTGCTGCCAAAACACTAGAACTCCGCCCAACTCCCATATTTTCATGTGCTATAGCCCACGCCTATAGAGTGGGCTGGGCCGTCCGAACCCGGATCGCATAACATTTTTCTGGGCGAACAAATACGACCTAAGGAACCATATTCACCGACCCGCCATGAACGTTCCTCATTGTTTTGCATTTTTCAACCAAAAAACTAGAATTCCGCTCGATTACCATATTTTCGTATGCTACAGCCCACGCCTTCCGAGTGAGACCGGGCCCCCAGACCCAGATCGCCTAAAAATTTTCTAGGCCATCAAATACGACCTAAAGAACCATATTCACAATCCCGCCATGACCGTTGCTCGTTCTTTTGCGTTTTACGGCCAAAAAACTATAATTTCGCCCAACTCCCATATTTTCGTGTGCTACCCACGCCTAACGAGTGGGTCGGGTCCCCCGGACTCGAATCACCTAAAACTTTTTCGGGCTATCAAATACGATATTAAGAACCATAGTCACCTCCTCGCCATGACCGATCCTCATTGTTTGCGTTTTACGGCCAAACAACTAGAATTCCGCACGACTCTCATTATTTCATGTGCTATAGCCCACGCCTTCCGAGTGGGCCCGGGCCCCCAGACCCCGATCGCCTAAAATTTTTTCGGGCCATCACATACGACCTAAGATACCATACTCACAGCCCCACCATGACCGTTCCTCGTTCTTTTGCGTTTTACTTCCAAAAAACTAGAATTTCGCCCGATTCCCATATTTTCGTGTGCTATAGCCCACGCCTTTCTAGTGGGCCCGGTCCCCCCAGAACTGGATCGCCTAAAAAATTTTCCGGGCTATCACATATGACCTAAAAAACCATAGTCACCATCCCTCCATGACCGTTCCTCGCGTTTTTGCGTTTCTGGCCAAAAAACTAGAATTCCGCCTGATTCCCATATTTTTGTGTGCTATAGCCCACGCCTTCCGAGTGGGCACATCCCCCGGACCCCGATCGCCTAAAGATTTTTAGGACAATGAAATACAACCTAAGGAATCATATTTACCTCTCCGCAGTGATCGTTCCTCATGTTTTGCGTTTTACGGCCAAAAAACTAGAATTCCGCCTGATTCTTATATTTTTATGTGCTATAGCCCACGCCTTACAAGTGGGCCGGGCCCCCCGGACTCAGATCGCCTAAAAAGTTTTTGGGCCATCAAATACGACCTAGGGATCTATAGTCACCACCCCACCATGGCCTCTCCTTGTTTGTTTTGTGTTATACGGCCAAAATACTAAAATTCCACCCGATTCACATATTTGCGTGTGCTAAAGCCCACGTCTTCCGAGTAGGCCCGGGCCCTCGGACCCCGATCGACCAAAAATATTTTTGGGCCATCTAATACGACCTAAGGAACCATAGTCACTGCCCCTCCATGATCATTCCTCGTTCTTTTGTGTTTTACGGCCAAAAAAGTAGAATTCCTCACGATTCCCATATTTTCGTGTGCTATAGCCCACGCCTTGCGAGTGGGCCCGGTCCCCCCAGAACTGGATCGCCTAAAAAATTTTCCGGGCTATCACATATGACCTAAAAAACCATAGTCACCATCCCTCCATGACCGTTCCTCGCGTTTTTGCGTTTCTGGCCAAAAAACTAGAATTCCGCCTGATTCCCATATTTTTGTGTGCTATAGCCCACGCCTTCCGAGTGGGCACATCCCCCGGACCCCGATCGCCTAAAGATTTTTAGGACAATGAAATACAACCTAAGGAATCATATTTACCTCTCCGCAGTGATCGTTCCTCATGTTTTGCGTTTTACGGCCAAAAAACTAGAATTCCGCCTGATTCTTATATTTTTATGTGCTATAGCCCACGCCTTACAAGTGGGCCGGGCCCCCCGGACTCAGATCGCCTAAAAAGTTTTTGGGCCATCAAATACGACCTAGGGATCTATAGTCACCACCCCACCATGGCCTCTCCTTGTTTGTTTTGTGTTATACGGCCAAAATACTAAAATTCCACCCGATTCACATATTTGCGTGTGCTAAAGCCCACGTCTTCCGAGTAGGCCCGGGCCCTCGGACCCCGATCGACCAAAAATATTTTTGGGCCATCTAATACGACCTAAGGAACCATAGTCACTGCCCCTCCATGATCATTCCTCGTTCTTTTGTGTTTTACGGCCAAAAAAGTAGAATTCCTCACGATTCCCATATTTTCGTGTGCTATAGCCCACGCCTTGCGAGTGCGCCCGGGCCCCCCAAAATCGGATCGCCTAAAACTTTTCCAGGCAAACAAACGACCTAAGGAACCATATTCACCGACTTGCCATGACTGTTCCTCGTTGTTTTGCATTTTACGGCCAAAAAAACTAGAATTCCGCCCGATTCCCATATTGTCGTGTGCTATAGCCCACGCCTTCCCAGTGGGTAGGCCCCCTGGACCCGGATCGCCTAAAAAATTTTCGGGCCATCAAATACGACCTAACGAACCATAGTCACTGCCCCGCCATGATTGTTCCTCATCTTTTGCATTTTACGTCCAAAAAACTAAAATTCCGCCCAACTCCCATATTTTCGTGTGCTATAGCCCAAGGCTAACGAGTGGTTCAAGCCCCCCGGACTCGGAACGCATTAAATTTTTTCGGGCCATCAAATATGACATTAAGAACCATAGTCACCTCCTCGCCATGATCGATCCTCATTTTTTGTGTTTTACGGCCAAAAAACTAGAATTCCGCACGATTTCTATATTTTCATGTGCTATAGTCCACGCCTTCCGAGTGGGCACGGGCCCTCATACCCAGATCATCTAAACAATTTCCTGGCCATTAAATAAGACCTAAGAAACAATAGTCACCGCCCCGCCATGATCGTTCCTCATTTATTTGCATTTTGCGGCCAAAAAACTAGAATTCCGCCCAACTCCCATATTTTCGTGTGCTATAGCCCACGCCTAACGATTGGGTCGGGCCCCCCGGACTCAGATTGCCTAAAATTTTTCTGGTCCATCAAATACGACCTAAGATACCATATTCACAGCCCCACCATGATCGTTCCTCGTTCTTTTGCGTTTTACAGCCAAAAAACCAAAATTCCGCCTGATTCCCATATTTTCATGTGCTATAGCCCACGCCTTCCGAGTGGGCCCGGTCCCCCAAGAAACGGATCGCCTAAAAATTTTTCGAGCCATCACATACGACCTAAGGAACCATAGTCACCGTACCTCCATGACCGTTCCTCGCGTTTTTGCATTTCCGACCAAAAAACTAGAATTCCGCCTAATTCCCATATTTTCGTGTGCTATAGCCCACGCCTTCCGAGTGGGCGCGGGCCCCCGGAAGTTGATTGCCTAACAATTTTTCGGGCCATGAAATACGACCTAATGAACATAGTTACCACTCCGCAATGATCGTTCCTCATGGTTTGCGTTTTACGGCCAAAAAAACTAGAATTTCGCTTGATTCCCATATTTTCATGTGCTATAGCCCACGCCTTACATGTGGGCCGGGCCCCCCCGGCTCGGATCGCCTAAAATATTTTTGGTCCATCAAATACGACTAAGGAACCATAGTCACCGCCCCTCCATGGTCTCTCCTCGTTTGTTTTGCGTGTTACGGCCAAAATACTAGAATTCCGCCTGATTCCCATATTTTCGTGTGCTATAGCCCACGCCTTCCGAGTGGGCCCCAGCCCCTGGACACCGATCGACCAAAAATGTTTTTGGGCCATCTAATACGACCTAAGGAACCATAGTCACTGCCTCGCCATGACCGTTCCTCATTGTTTTGCATTTTATGGCAAACAATAAGACTTTCGCCCGATTCCCATTATTTCGTGTGCTAGCCCACGCCTTCCGAGTGGTCTCGGGGCCTGCAGAACGGGATCGCCTAAATTTTTTTGGGAACTTAAATACGACCTAATGAACCATAGTCACCGCCTGTCATGACCATTCCTCAGTATTTTGCATTTTACGGCCAAAAAAGTAGAATTCCACCTGATTCTATATTTTCGTGTGCTATAGCCCACGCCTTGCGAGTGGGCCCCTGCCCCCCAAAATCGGATCGCCAAAATTTTGTTCGGGCCATGAAATAGGACCTAAGGAACCATAGTAACCACTACACAATGATCGTTCCTCATGTTTTGCGTTTTACTGCCAAAAAATTAGAATTTCGCCTGATTCCCATATTTTCATGTGCTATAGCCTACGCCTTACAAGTAGGCCGGGCCCCCCGGACTCGGATCGCCTAAAATATTTTTGGGCCATCAAATACGACCTAAGGAACTATAGTCACTTCCCCGCCATGGCCTCTCCTTGTTTGTTTTGCGTTTTACGGTCAAAATACTAGAATTCCACTAGATTCCCATATTGTCTTGTGCTATAGCCCACGCCGTCCGAGTGGGCCCCAGCTCTGGGACCCCGATCGACCAAAAATGTTTTCGGGCCATCTAATACGACCTAAGGAATTATGGTCACCGCCCCGCCATAAGCGTTCCTCGTTATTTTGCATTTTATGGAAAAAAATAAGAATTTCGCCCGATTCCCATTGTTTCGTGTGTTATAGCCCAAGCCTAACGAGTGGTCCCGGGGCCAGCGGAACTGGATCGCCTAAACTTTTCCGGGAAATTAAATACGACGTAAGGAACCATAGTCACCGCCCCGTCATGACCGTTCCTCGTTATTTTGCATTTTACGACCAAAAAAGTAGAATTCCGCCCGATTCCCATATTTTCGTGTGCTATAGCCCACGCCTTGCGAGTGGGCCCGGGCTCCACGAAACCAGATCGCCTAAAATTTTCCTGGTCGAACCAATATGACCTAAGGAACCATACTCACCGACCCGCCAGGACCGTTCCTCGTTCTTTTGCATTTGACAGCCAAAATACTAGAATTCCGCCTGATTACCATATTTTCGTATGATATAGCCCACGTCTTCCGAGTGAGCCCGGGCTCCTAGACCCAGAAAGTCTAAAACTTTTTTGGGCCATCCAATACGACCTAAGGAACCATAGTCACCGCCCCGCCATGATCATTCCTCATTTTTTGCATTTTACGGCCAAAAAGCTAGAATTCCGCCCAATTCTCATATTTTCGTGTGCTATAGCCCGCGCCTAACGAGTGGGCCGGGCCCCCCGGACTCGGATCACCTAAAATGTTTTTGTGCCATAAAATACGACATTAAGAACATAGTCACCGCCTCACCATGACCGATCCTCATTTTTTGTATTTTACTGCCAAAAAACTAGAATTCCACCCGATTCTCATATTTTCGTGTGCTATATAGCCCAAGCCTTCCGAGTGGGCGCGGGCCCCTGGACCCCGATCGCCTAAAAGTTTTTCGGGCCATCAAACATAACCTAATTAACCATGATCACTGCCCCGCCATGATCGTTCCTCTTTTTTTGTGTTTTACGGCCAAAAAACTAGAATTCCGCCCGATTTCTATATTTTCGTGTACTATAGAG
>AWOL01S0168401.1:753-22314 GCA_000715115.1 Nicotiana otophora | reverse complement strand
CCCCCCCCGGAATCGGATCGCCTAAAACTTTTTCGGGCCATCCAATACAACCTAAGGAACCATAGTCACAACCCCTCCATGACCTCTCCTCGTGCTTTTGCATTTTACGGCCAAAAGACTAGAATTCTGCACGATTCCCATATTTTCGTTTGCTATAGCCCAAGCCTTCTGAGTGGGCCCAGGCCCTCCGGACCCAGATCACCTAAAAATTTTCCAGACCATCTAATATGACCTAAGGAACCATAGTCACCACCCCTCCATGACCGTTCCTCGCTTTTATGCATTTTACGGCCAAAAATCAAGAATTTCGCCCGACTCCCATTCTTTCATGTGCTAGCCCACTCGTTCCGAGTGGTCCCGGGACCCATAGAACCGAAATGCCTAAAATTTTTTCGGGTCATCAAATACGACCTAAGGAACCATAGTCACCGCCCCGCCATGACCGTTCCTTCTTATTTTTCATTATACGACCAAAAAAAGTAGAATTCCGCTCGATTCACATATTTTTGTGTGCTATAGCCCATGCCTTGCGAGTGGGCCCGGGCACCCAGACCCGAATCGCCTAAAATTTTTCGGGCCATCAAATATGACCTAAGAAACCATAGTCACCGCACTGATGTGACCGTTCCTCGCTTGTTTTGTGTTTCACTATTAGAAAACTAGAATTCCGCCCGATTCCCATTCATTCTTGGGCTATAGCCCATGCCTTCCGAGTGGTCCCCGGCCCCCCGAACTCAGATCGCCTAAAATTTTCCGGGCCATCAACTATGAACTAAGGAACCATAGTCACTGACCCGCCTTCCGGGTAGGCTCGGTCCCCCAGACCAGGGTCGCCTAAAACCTTTTCGGGCCATCAAATACGACCTAAGGAACCATAGTCACCGCCCCGCCATGATCGTTCCTCATTCTTTGCATTTTACAGCCAAACAACTAGAATTCTGCCTGATTCCCATTTTTTCGTGTGATATAGCCCACGCCTTCCGAGTGGACCTGGGCCCCCGGACTTGGATCGCCTAAAAATATTTTCGGGCCATCAAATACGACATTAAGAACCATAGTCACCACCTCGCCATGACCGTTCCTGTCTCTTATACACATCTAGATGTGTATAAGAGACAGAGATGTGTATAAGAGACAGAGATGTGTATAAGAGACAGAGATGTGTATAAGAGACAGAGATGTGTATAAGAGACAGAGATGTGTATAAGAGACAGAGATGTGTATAAGAGACAGAGATGTGTATAAGAGACAGAGATGTGTATAAGAGACAGAGATGTGTATAAGAGACAGAGATGTGTATAAGAGACAGAGATGTGTATAAGAGACAGAGATGTGTATAAGAGACAGAGATGTGTATAAGAGACAGAGATGTGTATAAGAGACAGAGATGTGTATAAGAGACAGAGATGTGTATAAGAGACAGAGATGTGTATAAGAGACAGAGATGTGTATAAGAGACAGAGATGTGTATAAGAGACAGAGATGTGTATAAGAGACAGAGATGTGTATAAGAGACAGAGATGTGTATAAGAGACAGAGATGTGTATAAGAGACAGAGATGTGTATAAGAGACAGAGATGTG
The DNA here is from genome assembly GCA_000715115.1 of Nicotiana otophora. NCBI lineage: Eukaryota > Viridiplantae > Streptophyta > Magnoliopsida > Solanales > Solanaceae > Nicotiana > Nicotiana otophora. The sequence goes on along the minus strand of AWOL01S0168401.1, from coordinate 20,732 downwards.
TATAAGAGACAGAGATGTGTATAAGAGACAGAGATGTGTATAAGAGACAGAGATGTGTATAAGAGACAGAGATGTGTATAAGAGACAGAGATGTGTATAAGAGACAGAGATGTGTATAAGAGACAGAGATGTGTATAAGAGACAGAGATGTGTATAAGAGACAGAGATGTGTATAAGAGACAGAGATGTGTATAAGAGACAGAGATGTGTATAAGAGACAGAGATGTGTATAAGAGACAGAGATGTGTATAAGAGACAGAGATGTGTATAAGAGACAGAGATGTGTATAAGAGACAGAGATGTGTATAAGAGACAGAGATGTGTATAAGAGACAGAGATGTGTATAAGAGACAGAGATGTGTATAAGAGACAGAGATGTGTATAAGAGACAGAGATGTGTATAAGAGACAGAGATGTGTATAAGAGACAGAGATGTGTATAAGAGACAGAGATGTGTATAAGAGACAGAGATGTGTATAAGAGACAGAGATGTGTATAAGAGACAGAGATGTGTATAAGAGACAGAGATGTGTATAAGAGACAGAGATGTGTATAAGAGACAGAGATGTGTATAAGAGACAGAGATGTGTATAAGAGACAGAGATGTGTATAAGAGACAGAGATGTGTATAAGAGACAGAGATGTGTATAAGAGACAGAGATGTGTATAAGAGACAGAGATGTGTATAAGAGACAGAGATGTGTATAAGAGACAGAGATGTGTATAAGAGACAGAGATGTGTATAAGAGACAGAGATGTGTATAAGAGACAGAGATGTGTATAAGAGACAGAGATGTGTATAAGAGACAGAGATGTGTATAAGAGACAGAGATGTGTATAAGAGACAGAGATGTGTATAAGAGACAGAGATGTGTATAAGAGACAGAGATGTGTATAAGAGACAGAGATGTGTATAAGAGACAGAGATGTGTATAAGAGACAGAGATGTGTATAAGAGACAGAGATGTGTATAAGAGACAGAGATGTGTATAAGAGACAGAGATGTGTATAAGAGACAGAGATGTGTATAAGAGACAGAGATGTGTATAAGAGACAGAGATGTGTATAAGAGACAGAGATGTGTATAAGAGACAGAGATGTGTATAAGAGACAGAGATGTGTATAAGAGACAGAGATGTGTATAAGAGACAGAGATGTGTATAAGAGACAGAGATGTGTATAAGAGACAGAGATGTGTATAAGAGACAGAGATGTGTATAAGAGACAGAGATGTGTATAAGAGACAGAGATGTGTATAAGAGACAGAGATGTGTATAAGAGACAGAGATGTGTATAAGAGACAGAGATGTGTATAAGAGACAGAGATGTGTATAAGAGACAGAGATGTGTATAAGAGACAGAGATGTGTATAAGAGACAGAGATGTGTATAAGAGACAGAGATGTGTATAAGAGACAGAGATGTGTATAAGAGACAGAGATGTGTATAAGAGACAGAGATGTGTATAAGAGACAGAGATGTGTATAAGAGACAGAGATGTGTATAAGAGACAGAGATGTGTATAAGAGACAGAGATGTGTATAAGAGACAGAGATGTGTATAAGAGACAGAGATGTGTATAAGAGACAGAGATGTGTATAAGAGACAGAGATGTGTATAAGAGACAGAGATGTGTATAAGAGACAGAGATGTGTATAAGAGACAGAGATGTGTATAAGAGACAGAGATGTGTATAAGAGACAGAGATGTGTATAAGAGACAGAGATGTGTATAAGAGACAGAGATGTGTATAAGAGACAGAGATGTGTATAAGAGACAGAGATGTGTATAAGAGACAGAGATGTGTATAAGAGACAGAGATGTGTATAAGAGACAGAGATGTGTATAAGAGACAGAGATGTGTATAAGAGACAGAGATGTGTATAAGAGACAGAGATGTGTATAAGAGACAGAGATGTGTATAAGAGACAGAGATGTGTATAAGAGACAGAGATGTGTATAAGAGACAGAGATGTGTATAAGAGACAGAGATGTGTATAAGAGACAGAGATGTGTATAAGAGACAGAGATGTGTATAAGAGACAGAGATGTGTATAAGAGACAGAGATGTGTATAAGAGACAGAGATGTGTATAAGAGACAGAGATGTGTATAAGAGACAGAGATGTGTATAAGAGACAGAGATGTGTATAAGAGACAGAGATGTGTATAAGAGACAGAGATGTGTATAAGAGACAGAGATGTGTATAAGAGACAGAGATGTGTATAAGAGACAGAGATGTGTATAAGAGACAGAGATGTGTATAAGAGACAGAGATGTGTATAAGAGACAGAGATGTGTATAAGAGACAGAGATGTGTATAAGAGACAGAGATGTGTATAAGAGACAGAGATGTGTATAAGAGACAGAGATGTGTATAAGAGACAGAGATGTGTATAAGAGACAGTTTTACGGCCAAAAAAACTAAAATTCCACCCGATTCCCATATTTTCATGTGCTATAGCCCACGCCTTCCGAGTGGGCCCGGGCTCCCAAACCCGGATCGCCTAAAAGTTTTCGGGCCATCAAACACAACCTAATTAACCATAGTCACCGCCTCGCCATGATCATTCCTTTTTTTTTTTGCGTTTTACGGCCAAAAAACTAGAATTTCGCCTCATTCCCATATTTTCGTGTGCTATAGCCCACGCCTTCCGAGTGGGCCGGGCCCCCTGGACTCGGATCGCCTAAAATAATTTTTGGGCCATCAAATACGACATTAAGAGCCATAGTCACCGCCTCCCCATGACCGATCCTCTTTTGTTTTGTGTTTTAGGGCCAAAAAACTAGAATTCTGCTCGATTCGCATATTTGCGTGAGCTACAGACCACGCCTTCCGAGTGGGCACGGGGCCCCACACCCCGATTGCCTAAAAATTTTCGGGGCCATGAAATACGACCTAAGGAACCATAGTTACCGCTCTGCCATGATCGTTCCTCATGTTTTGCGTTTTACGGCCAAAAAAACTAGAATTCCATCCGATTCCCATATGTTCGTGTGTTATAGCCCACGCCTTCCAAATGGGTCGGGCCCCCAGACTCAGATGGCCTAAAAAAATTTTGGGCCATCAAATACGACATAAGGAACCATAGTTACCATTCCACCATGACCTCTCCTCATTCGTTTGCGTTTTACAACCAAAATATTTGATTTCCGCTCGATCCCCATATTTTCATGTGCTATAGTCCACGTCTTCCGAGTGGGCCAGGCCTCCTGGACTCAGATTGCCTAAAAATTTTTCGGGCCATCAAATACGGCGTTAAGAACCATAGTCATCTCCTCGCCATGACTGATCCTCCTTTTTTCGCCTTTTATGGCCAAAAAACTAGAATTCCGCCCGATTCCCATATTTTCATGTGCTAGAGCCCAGGCTTTTTGAGTGGGCGCGGGCCCCCGGACCACGATCGTCTAAAACTTTTACGATCTATGAAATACAACCTAAGGAACCATAGTTACCTCTCTGCCATGATCGTTCCTCATTTTTTACATTTTACGGCCAAACAACTAGAATTCCACCCGATTCCCATATTATCGTGTGCTACCTTCCAAGTGGGCCGCCCCCCGGACTCGGATTGTTTAAAAAAATTTTGGGCCATAAACTATGACCTAAGGAACCATAGTTACCGCCCACCATGACCTCTCCTCGTTATTTTGCATTTTACAGCCAAAATATTAGAATTCCGCCTGTTTCCCATATTTGCGTGTGCTATAGCCCAAGCCCCCCGGACCCTGATCGCCTACACTTTTTCCGGGCCATCTAATACAACCTAAGGAACCATAGACACCGCCCCGCCATCATCGTTCCTCTTTGTTTTTGCATTTTACGGCCAAAAAACAAGAATTCCGCCCGATTCCCATTCTTTCGTGTGCTATAGCCCACGTCTTCCGAGTGGTCCCGGGACCCCCGGAACCGGATCGCCTAAAAAATTTTCAAGCCATCAACTACGAACTAAGGAGCCATATTCACCGACCCGCCATGACCGTTCCTCTTTGTTTTGCATTTTACAGCCAAAAAACTAGAATTCCGCCCGATTACCATATTTTCGTGTGCTATAGCACACGCCTTCCGAGAAGGCCCAAGCCCCCAGACTCGAATCGCCTAAAAATTTTCCAGGCCATCAAATACGACCTAAGGAACCATAGTCACTGCCTCGCCATGACCGTTCCTCCGTTTTTTGCGTTTTATGGCCAAAAAAGTAGAATTCCACCCGATTCCATATTTTCGTGTGATATAGCCCACGCCTTCTGAGTGGGCCTATGCCCCCCAGACCTGTATCGCCTAAAAAATTTTCGGGCCATCAAATTGGACCTAAGGAACTATAGTCACAGCCCTGCCATGATCGTTCCTATTGTTTTGCGTTTTACGGCCAAAAAACTAGAATTCCGCCCAATTCCCATATTTTCGTGTGCTATAGCAAACGACTTCCAAGTGGGACCGGACCTCCCAGACCCCGATCACCTAAAATATTTCCATGCCATCAAATACGACCTAAGAAACAATAGTCACCGCCCCGCCATGACCGTTCCTCTTTTTTTTTGCTTTTTACGACAAAAAACTAAAATTCCGCCCGATTCACATATTTTCGTGTGCTATAGCCCACGCCTTCCGAGTGGGCTCGGGCTCCCAGACCCGGATCGCCTAAAAGTTTTTCGGGCCATCAAACATGACCTAATTAACCATAGTCACCTCCCTTCTATAATCGTTCCTCTTTTTTTGCATTTTACGGCCAAAAAACTAGAATTCCGCCTCATTCCCATATTTTCTTGTGCTATAGCCCACGCCTTCTGAGTGAGCCGGGCCTCCTAGATTCGGATCGCCTAAAAAAAATTTCGGGCAATCAAATACGACATTAAGAACCATAGTCACCGCCTCTCCATGACCAAGCTTCTTTTTTTTGCGTTTTACGGCCAAAAAACTAGAATTCCGCCCGATTCGCATATTTTCGTGTGCTATAGACCACGCCTTCCGAGTGGGCGCGGGCCCCCGCACCCTGATCGCCTAAAAATTTTTCGGGCCATGAAATACGACCTAAAAACCATAGTTACCGCTCCGCCATGATCGTTCCTCATGTTTTGCATTTTACGGCCAAAAAAACTAAAATTCCACCCGATTCTCATATTTTCGTGTGCTATAGACCACGCCTTCCGAGTGGGCGCGGGCCCCCGCACCCTGATCGCCTAAAAATTTTTCGGGCCATGAAATACGACCTAAAAACCATAGTTACCGCTCCGCCATGATCGTTCCTCATGTTTTGCATTTTACGGCCAAAAAAACTAAAATTCCACCCGATTCTCATATTTTCGTGTGCTATAGACCACGCCTTCCGAGTGGGCGCGGGCCCCCGCACCCTGATCGCCTAAAAATTTTTCGGGCCATGAAATACGACCTAAAAACCATAGTTACCGCTCCGCCATGATCGTTCCTCATGTTTTGCATTTTACGGCCAAAAAAACTAAAATTCCACCCGATTCTCATATTTTCGTGTGCTATAGACCACGCCTTCCGAGTGGGCGCGGGCCCCCGCACCCTGATCGCCTAAAAATTTTTCGGGCCATGAAATACGACCTAAAAACCATAGTTACCGCTCCGCCATGATCGTTCCTCATGTTTTGCATTTTACGGCCAAAAAAACTAAAATTCCACCCGATTCTCATATTTTCGTGTGCTATAGCCCACGCCTTCCAAGTGGGCCGGGCCCCCGGACTCGGATCGCCTAAAAAATTTTCGGTCAATCAAATATGACCTAAGGAACCATAGTTACTATCCTGCCTTGACCTCTCCTCATTGTGTTGCGTTTTACGACCAAAATACTAGAATTTCGCTCGATTCCCATATTTTCGTGTGCTAAAGCCCACGTCTTCCGAGTGGGCTAGGCCTCCCGGACTCGGATCGCCTATAGTTTTTTTGGGACATCAAATACAATATTAAGAACCATAGTCACAGCCTCGCCATGACCGATCCTCCTTTTTTCGCCTTTTACGGCCAAAAAATAGAATTCTGCCCGATTCCCATATTTTCGTGTGCTAGAGCCCAAGCCTTCCGAGTGGGTGCGGGCCCCGGGACCAAGATCATCTAAAACATTTCCGGGCTATGAAACACAACCTAAGGAACCATAGTTACCCCTCTGCCATGATCGTTCCTCATTTTATGCAATTTACGACCAAAAAACAAGAATTCCACCCGATTCCCAATTATCGTGTGCTATAGCCCACGCCTTCCAAGTGGGCCGGGCCCCCCGGACTTGGATCTCCTAAAAACATTTCGGGCCATCAAATATGACCTAAGGAACCACAGTTACTACCCCACCATGACCTCTCCTCATTTCTTTGCGTTTTACGGCCAAAATACTAGAATTCCGCTCGTTTCCCATATTTGCGTGCGCTATAGCCCAAGCCTTCTGAGTGGGCCCGGGAACCCCGGACCCTGATCGCCTACAATTTTTCCGGGCAATCTAATACGACCTAAGGAACCGTAATCACTGCCCCGCCATGACCGTTCCTCTTTTGTTTTTACATTTTACGCCTAAAAAATAAGCATTTCGCCTGATTCCCATTCTTTCATGTGCTTTAACCCACGCCTTCCGAGTGGTCCTGAGCCCCCCGGAACCGGATCGCCTAAAACTTTTCAAGGCCATCAACTATGAACTAAGGAGCCATATTCACCGATCCGCTGTGACCGTTCCTCGTTGTTTTCCATTTTACAGCCAAAAAACTAGAATTTCGCCCGATTCCCATATTTTCGTGTGCTATGCCCACGCCTTCCGAGTGGGCCCGGACCTCCCGGACCCTGATTGCCTAAATATTTCCATGCCATCAAATACGACTTAAGGAACCATATTCACCGCCCTGCCATGACCGTTCCTCTTTTTTTTGCCTTTTATGACAAAAAACTAGAATTCCGCCCGATTCAACATAGTTTCGTGTGCTATAGCCCACGCCTTCCGAGTGGGCCCGAGCTCCCAGACCCGGATCGCCTAAAAGTTTTTTAGGCCATCAAACACGACCTAATTAACCATAGTCACCTCCCCGCCATGATCGTTCCTCGTGTTTTGCGTTTTACCGCCAAAACACTAGAATTCTGCCTCATTCCCATATTTTCTTGTGTTATAGCCCACGCCTTCCGAGTGGGCAGGGCCCCCTGGACTCGGATCGCCTAAAAACATTTTCGAGCAATCCAATACAACATTAAGAACCATAGTCAGCGCCTCGCCATGACCATTCCTCTTTGTTTTTGCGTTTTACGGCCAAAAAACTAGAATTTCGCCCAATTCGCATATTTTCGTGTGCTATAGACCACGCCTTCCGAGTGAGCGCGGGCCCCCACAACCCGATCGCCTAAAAATTTTTTGGGCCATGAAATACGACCTAAATAACCATAGTTACCGCTCCTCCATGATCGTTCCTCATGTTTTGCATTTTACGGCCAAAAAAACTTGAATTCCACCCGATTCCCATATTTTCATGTGTTATAGCCCACACCTTCCAAGTGGGTCGGGACCCCAGACTCGGATCGCCTAAAATTTTTTCGGGCCATCAAATACGACATTAAGAACCATAGTCACCGCCTCGCCATGATCGATCCTACTATTTTTGCCTTTTACGGCCAAAAAACTAGAATTCCACCCGATTCCCATATTTTCATGTGCTAGAGCCCATGCCTTCCGAGTGGGCGCGGGCCCCGGGACCAAGATCGTCTAAAACATTTTCGGGCTATGAAATACAACCTAAGGAACCATAGTTACCTCTCTGCGATGATCGTTCCTCATTTTTGGCGTTTTACGGCAAAAAAACTAGAATTCCACCCGATTTCCATATTATCGTGTGCTATAGCCCACGCCTTCATAGTGGGCCGGGCCCCCCGGACTTGGATCTCCTAAAAAATTTTCGGGCCATCAAATATGACCTAAGGAACCATAGTTACCACCCCACCATGACCTCTCCTCGTTTGTTTTGCGTTTTACGGCCAAAATACTAGAATTCCACCCGTTTCCCACACTTGCGTGTGCTATAGCCCAAGCCTTCTGAGTGGGCTCGGGCCCTCGGACCCTTATCGCCTAAATTTTTGTTTTGCCATCAAATACGATCTAAGGAACCATATTCACCGCTCCGCTATGACCGTTCCTCTTTTATTTGAATTTTACGGGCAAAAAACAAGAATTCCGCCCGATTCCCATTCTTTCGTGTGCTATAGCCTATGCCTTCCGAGTGGTCCCGGGCCCCCCGGAACCGGATCGCCTAAAAATTTTCTGGGGCATCAACTACGAACTAAGGAGCCATATTCACCGATCCTCCATGACCGTTCCTCGTTGTTTTGCATTTTACGGCTAAAAAACTAGAATTCCGCCCGATTCCCATATTTTCGTGTGCTATAGCCCACGCCTTCCGAGTAGGCCCGGGCCCCAGACCCGAATCGCCTAAAAATTGTCCAGGCCATCAAATAAGACCTAAGGAACCATATTCACCGCCTCGCCATGACCATTCCTCCTATTTTTGCATTTTATGGCCAAATAACTAGAATTTCACCCGATTCCATATTTTCGTGTGATATAGCCCACGCCTTCCGAGTGGGCCCATGCCCCCCGGACCTGGATCGCCTAATATTTTTTCGGGCCATCAAATAGGACCTAAGGAACCATAGTCACAGCCCCACCATGACCGTTCCTGGGTTTTTGCATTTTACGGCCAAAAAACTAGAAATTCGCACGATTCCCATATTTTCATGTGCTATAGCCCACGCCTTCCGAGTGGGCCCAGACCTCCCAGACCCCGATCGTCTAAAATATTTCCATGCCATCAAATATGACATAAGGAACCATAGTCACCATCCCGCCATGTCCGTTCCTTATTGTTTTGCGTTTTACAATAAAAAACTAGAATTTCGCCCAATTCACATTTTCGTGTGCTATAGCCCATGCCTTCCGAGTGGGCCCGGGCTCCCAGACCTGGATTGCCTAAAAGTTTTCCGGGCCATCAAACAATACGTAATTAACCATAGTCACCTCCCCACAATGATCGTTCCTCTTCTTTTGTGTTTTACGGCCATAAAACTAGAATTCCGCCTCATTCCCATATTTTCGTGTGCTAGCCCATGCCTTCCGAGTGGGCCGGGCCCCTGACTCGGATCGCCTAAAATTCTTTTAGGGCCATCAAATACGACATTAAGAACCATAGTCACCGCCTCGCCATGACCGATCCTCTTTTGCTTTGCGTTTTACGGCCAAAAAACTAGAATTCCGCCCAATTCACATATTTTCGTGTGCTATAGGCCACACCTTCCGAGTGGGCGCGGGCCCCCGCACCCTGATCACCTAAAAATATTTCGGTCCATGAAATACGACCTAAGGAACCAAAGTTTCCACTCCGCCATGATGATTCCTCATGTTTTGCGTTTTACGACCAAAAAAACTAGCATTCCACCCGATTCTCATATTTTCGTGTGCTATAGCCTACGCCTTCTAAGTGGGTCGGGCCCCCGGACTCGGATCGCCTAAAAATTTTCGTGCCCTTAAATACGACCTAAGGAACCATAGTTACCATCCCTCCATGACGTCTCCTTGTTTTTTTTCGTTTTACGACAAAAATACTAGAATTCCGCTCGATTCACATATTTTCGTGTGTTATAGCCCACGTCTTTCGAGTGGGCCAGGCCTCCCGGACTAGGATCGCCTAAAACTTTTTCGGGCCATCAAATACGACATTAAGAACCATAGTCACTGCCTCACCATGACCGATCCTCCTTTTTTCACCCTTTACATAAAAACTAGAATTTCGACCGATTCCCATATTTTCGTGTGCTAGAGCCCAAGCCTTCCGAGTGGGCGCGGGCCTCGGGACCAAGATCGTCTAAAACTTTTCCGGGCTATGAAATACAACCTAAGGAACCATAGTTACCTCTCTGCCATGATCGTTCCTCATATTTTGCATTTTACGGCGAAAAAACTAGAATTCCACCTGATTCCCATATTATCGTGTGCTATAGCCCACGCCTTCCAAGTGGGTCGGGCCCCCGGACTCGGATCTCCTAAAAAACTTTTGGGCCATCAAATACGACCTAAGAAACCATAGTTACCATCCCGCCTTGACCTCTCTTCGTTGTTTTGCGTTTTACAACCAAATACTAGAATTCTGCTCGATTCCCATATTTTCGTGTGCTATAGCCCACGTCTTCCGAGTGGGCCCGGGCTCCCAGACCCAGATCGCCTAAAAGTTTTTCGGGCCATCAAACACGACCTAATTAAACATAGTCACCTCCCCTTCATGATCGTTCCTCTTTTTTTGCGTTTTACCGCCAAAAAACTAGAATTCCGCCTTATTCCCATATTTTCGTGTGCTAGCCCACGCCTTCCGAGTTGGCCGGGCCACCTGGACTCGGATCGCCTAAAAAAATTTTCGGGCCATCAAATACGACATTAAGAACCATAGTCACCGCCTCGCCATGACCGATCCTACTATTTTTGCCTTTTATGGCCAAACAACTAGAATTCCGCCCGATTCCCATATTTTCATGTGCTAGAGCCCAAGCCTTCCGAGTGGGCGCGGGCCCCGGGACCAAGATCGTCTAAAACTTTTCCGGGCTATGAAATACAACCTAAGGAACCATAGTTACCTCTCTGCCATGATCGTTCCTCATATTTTGCATTTTACGGCGAAAAAACTAGAATTCCACCTGATTCCCATATTATCGTGTGCTATAGCCCACGCCTTCCAAGTGGGTCGGGCCCCCGGACTCGGATCTCCTAAAAAACTTTTGGGCCATCAAATACGACCTAAGAAACCATAGTTACCATCCCGCCTTGACCTCTCTTCGTTGTTTTGCGTTTTACAACCAAATACTAGAATTCTGCTCGATTCCCATATTTTCGTGTGCTATAGCCCACGTCTTCCGAGTGGGCCCGGGCTCCCAGACCCAGATCGCCTAAAAGTTTTTCGGGCCATCAAACACGACCTAATTAAACATAGTCACCTCCCCTTCATGATCGTTCCTCTTTTTTTGCGTTTTACCGCCAAAAAACTAGAATTCCGCCTTATTCCCATATTTTCGTGTGCTAGCCCACGCCTTCCGAGTTGGCCGGGCCACCTGGACTCGGATCGCCTAAAAAAATTTTCGGGCCATCAAATACGACATTAAGAACCATAGTCACCGCCTCGCCATGACCGATCCTACTATTTTTGCCTTTTATGGCCAAACAACTAGAATTCCGCCCGATTCCCATATTTTCATGTGCTAGAGCCCAAGCCTTTCGAGTGGGCGCGGGCCCCGGGACCAAGATCGTCTAAAACGTTTTCGGGCTATGAAATACAACCTAAGGAACCATAGTTACCTCTCTGCCATGATCGTTCCTCATATTTGGCGTTTTACAGCAAAAAAACTAGAATTCCACCCGATTCCCATATTATCGTGTGCTATAGCCCACGCCTTCATAGTGGGCCGGGCCCCCCGGACTTGGATCTCCTAAAAAGTTTTCAGGCCATCAAATATGACCTAAGGAACCATAGTTACCACCCCACCATGACCTCTCCTCGTGTTTTGCGTTTTACGGCCAAAATACTAGAATTCCACCCGTTTCCCATACTTGCGTGTGCTATAGCCCAAGCCTTCTGAGTGGGCCCGGGCCCCCGGACCCTGATCGCCTAAATTTTTTTTGGGCCATCAAATACGACCTAAGGAACCATAGTCACCGCTCCGCCATGACCGTTCCTCTTTTATTTGAATTTTACGTCCAAAAAACAAGAATTCCGCCTCATTCCCATTCTTTCGTGTGCTATAGCCCTATGCCTTCCGAGTTGTCCCGGCCCCCCCGGAACCGGATCGCCTAAAACTTTTCTGGGCCATCAACTACGAACTAAGGAGCCATATTCACTGATCCGCCCTGACCGTTCCTCGTTGTTTGGCATTTTACGGCTAAAAAACTAGAATTCCGCCCGATTCCCATATTTTCGTGTGCTATAGCCCACGCCTTCCGAGTGGGCCCGGGCCCCAGACCCAGATCGCCTAAAAATTTTCCAGGCCATCAAATAAGACCTAAGGAACCATAGTCACTGCCTCGCCATGACCATTCCTCCTATTTTTGCGTTTTATGGCCAAAAAACTAGAATTCCACCCGATTCCATATTTTCGTGTGATATAGCCCACGCCTTCCGAGTGGGCCCATGCCCCCCGGACCTGGATCGCCTAAAATTTTTTCGGGCCATCAAATAGGACCTAAGGAACCATAGTCACAGCCCCGCCATGACCGTTCCTGGTTTTTTGCATTTTACGGCCAAAAAACTAGAAATTCGCCCGATTCCCATATTTTCATGTGCTATAGCCCACGCCTTCCGAGTGGGCCCAGACTTCCCAGACCCCGATCGTCTAAAATATTTCCATGCCATCAAATATGACATAAGGAACCATAGTCACCATCCCGCCATGACCCGTTCCTCATTGTTTTGCGTTTTACGACAAAAAACTGAATTCCGCCCAATTCACATATTTTCGTGTGCTATAGCCCATGCCTTCCGCGTGGGCCCGGGCTCCCAGACCCGGATTGCCTAAAAGTTTTCCGGGCCATCAAACAATACCTAATTAACCATAGTCACCTCCCCGCAATGATCATTCCTCTTGTTTTGTGTTTTACGGCCATAAAACTAGAATTCCGCCTCATTCCCATATTTTCGTGTGCTAGCCCATGCCTTCCGAGTGGGCCGGGCCCCCTGACTCGGATCGCCTAAAATTTTTTTAGGGCCACCAAATACGACATTAAGAACCATAGTCACCGCCTCGCCATGACTGATCCTCTTTTGTTTTGCGTTTTACGGCCAAAAAACTAGAATTCCGCCCAATTCACATATTTTCGTGTGCTATAGGCCACGCCTTCCGAGTGGGCGCGGGCCCCCGCACCCCGATCGCCTAAAAATATTTCGGGCCATGAAATACGACCTAAGGAACCAAAGTTTCCACTCCGCCATGATGATTCCTCATGTTTTGCGTTTTACGACCAAAAAAACTAGAATTCCACCCGATTCTCATATTTTCGTGTGCTATAGCCTACGCCTTCCAAGTGGGTCGGGCCCCCGGACTCGGATCGCCTAAAATTTTTCGGGCCCTTAAATACGACCTAAGGAACCATAGTTACCATCCCTCCATGACGTCTCCTTGTTTTTTTGCGTTTTATGACCAAAATACTAGAATTCCACTCGATTCACATATTTTCGTGTGTTATAGCCCACGTCTTTCGAGTGGGCCAGGCCTCCCGGACTAGGATCGCCTAAAACTTTTTCGGGCCATCAAATACGACATTAAGAACCATAGTCACTGCCTCACCATGACCGATCCTCCTTTTTTCACCCTTTACATAAAAACTAGAATTTCGACCGATTCCCATATTTTCGTGTGCTAGAGCCCAAGCCTTCCGAGTGGGCGCGGGCCTTGGGACCAAGATCGTCTAAAACTTTTCCGGGCTATGAAATACAACCTAAGGAACCATAGTTACCTCTCTGCCATGATCGTTCTTTATATTTTGCATTTTACGGCGAAAACACTAGAATTCCACCTGATTCCCATATTATCGTGTGCTATAGCCCACGCCTTCCAAGTGGGCCGGGCCCCCGGGCTCGGATCTCCTAAAAAGTTTTTGGGCCATCAAATACGACCTAAGAAACCATAGTTACCATCCCGCCTTGACCTCTCCTCGTTGTTTTGCATTTTACAACCAAAATACTAGAATTCCGCTCGATTCCCATATTTTCGTGTGCTATAGCCCACGTCTTCCGAGTGGGCCCGGGCTCCCAGACCCAGATCGCCTAAAAGGTTTTTGGGCCATCAAACACGACCTAATTAACCATAGTCACCTCCCCTCCATGATCGTTCCTCCTTTTTTGCGTTTTACGGCCAAAAAACTAGAATTCCGCCTTATTCCCATATTTTCGTGTGCTAGCCCACGCCTTCCGAGTGGGCCGGGCCACCTGGACTCGGATCGCCTAAAAAAAATTTCAGGCCATCAAATACGACATTAAGAACCATAGTCACCGCCTCGCCATGACCAATCCTCTTTTTTGTTTTGCGTTTTACGGCCAAAAAACTAGAATTCCCCCCGATTCGCATATTTTCATGTGCTATAGACCACGCCTTCCGAGTTTGTGCGGGCCCCCCAGACCCTGATCGCCTAATATTTTTTCAGGCCATCTAATGCGACCTAAGGAATCATAGTCACCCCCCCCATGACCGTTCCTCTTTCTTTTTTGCATTTTACGGCCAAAAAATAAGAATTCCATCTGATTCCCATTCTTTCATGTGCTATAGCCCACGCCTTCCGAGTGGTCCCGGGCCCCCCGGAACCGGATCACCTAAAACTTTTTCGGGCCATCAACTACGAACTAAGGAGCCATATTCACTGACCCTCCATGACCGTTCCTCATTGTTTTGCATTTTACGACCAAAAAACTAGAATTCCGCCCGATTCCCAAATTTTCGTGTGGTATAGCACACGCCTTCCGAGTGGGCCCGGGCCCCCAAACCCGGATCACCTAAAAATTTTCCAGGCCATCAAATACGACCTAAGGAACCATAATCACCGCTTTTCCATGGCCGTTCCTCCTTGTTTTGCGTTTTATGGCCAAAAATCTAGAATTCCACCCGATTCCATATTTTCGTGTGATATAGCCCATGCCTTCCGAGTGGGCCCATGCCCCCCGACCTGGATCGCCTAAAAACTTTTCAATCAAATAGGACCTAAGGAACCAAAGTCACAGCCCCGCCATGACCGTTCCTGGTTTTTTGCGTTTTACGACAAAAAAACTAGAATTCCGCCTGATTCCCATATTTTCGTGTGCTATAGCCCACGCCTTCCGAGTGTGCCCGGACCTCCCGGACCCTGATTGGCTAAAATATTTTCATGCCATCAAATACGACCTAATGAACCATAGTCACCGCCCCGCCATGACGTTCCTCATGTTTTTGCGTTTTACGACAAAAAACTAGAATTCCGCCCGATTCACATATTTTCGTGCCCATGCCTTCCGAGTGGGCCCGGGCCCTCCTGACCCAAAACGCTTAAAAATATTTTGGGCTATCAAATAGGACCTAAGGAACCATAGTCACCGCTCCGCAATGACCGTTCCTGGTGTTTTGCATTTTATGGCTAAAAAACTAGAATTCCGCCCGATTATCATTTTTTATGTGTTATAGCCCACGCCTTCCGAGTGGGCCCTGGATCCCCGGACCCCGATTGCGTAAAATTTTTCCGAGCCATCAAATATGACCTAAGGTACCATAGTCATCGCCCTGCCATGATCGTTCCTCATGTTGCGTTTTACGGCCAAAAAACTAGAATTCCGCCCGATTCACAAATTTTCGTGCGTTATAGCCCATGCCTTCCCAGTGGGCAAGGCCCCCCGGACCCGGATAGCTTGAAATATTTCTGGGCCATCAAATACGACCTAAGGAACCATAGCCACCGCTCTGCCATGATCTTTCCTCATTGTTTTGCGTTTTACGTGCAAAAAACTAGAATTCCGCCTGATTCCCTTACTTTCGTTTGCTATAGCCCATGCCTTCCGAGTGGGCCCGGGACCCCCGGACCCGGATCGCCTAAAATTTTTTCNGCCCGATTCACATATTTTCGTGTGTTATAGCGCATGCCTTCCCAGTGGGCAAGGCCCCCCGGACCCGGATTGCTTGAAATATTTCTGGGCCATCCAATACGACCTAAGGAACCATAGTCACCACTCCGCCATGATCTTTCCTCGTTTTTTTGCGTTTTATGTCCAAAAAACTAGAATTCCGACCGATTCCCTTACTTTCATTTGCTATAGCCCACGCCTTCTGAGTGGGCCCGGGCCCCCTGGACCCGGTCGCCTAAAAATTTTTTAGGCCATAGAATACGACCTAAGGAACCATAGTTACCGCCCCACCATGACCGTTCCTTCTTTTTTGCGTTTTATGGCCAAAAAACTAGAATTTCGCCCGATTCCCATATTATCGTGTGCTATATCCCACGCATTCCGAGTGGGCCCAGGCTCTCTAGACCCGGAATGCTTAAAACTTTTTTGGGCCATCAAATAGGACCTAAGGAACCATAGTCAGTGCCCCGCCATGACCGTTGCTCGTTTATTTTGTGTTTTACGGCCAAAAAACAAGAATTTCGCCTGATTCCCATAATTTCGTGTGCAATAGCCCATGCCTTCCGAGTGGGCCCGAGCCCCCCGTACCCGGATCGCATAAAATGTTTTCGGGACATGAAATACGACCTAAGGAACCGTAGTTACTACCCCACCATGACTTTTCCTCATTTGTTTGCATCATACGTCCCAAAAACTCAAATTTCGCCCGATTCTCATATTTTCGTGTGCTATAGCCCACACCTTTCGAGTAGGCCCGCACCCCCGGACCTCGATCGCTTAAAAATTTTACGGGCCATCAAATACGATCGAAGGAACCACAGTCACCGCCCCAACATGACAGTTCCTCATTGTTTTAGCCAAAAACTAAAATTCCGCCTGATTCCCATATTTTCGTGTGCTATAGCCCACGCTTTACGAGTGGGCCGGGCCCACCGAACTCGAATCGCTTAAAACTTTTTCGGGCCATGACATTCGACCTAAAGAACCATAGTCACAACCCCGCCATGACCGTTCCTCATTAGTTTTGCATTTTACGGCCAAAAAACTAAAATTCTGCCTGATTTCCATATTTTTGTGTGCTATAGCCCACGCCTTCCGAGTGGGCCCGGGCTCTCCGGACCCGGATCGCTTAAACTTTTTTAGGCCCATCAAATAGCACCTTAGGAACCATAGTCACTGCCCCACTATGACCGTTCCTCGTTTTTTCCATTTTACTTCAAAAAAACTAGAATTTTGCCTGATTCCCATATATATTTGTGTGCTATAGACCACCCATTCCGCGTGGGCCCGGTCCCCCCGGACCTCGATTGCCTAAAATATTTTCGGGCCATCAAATACGACCTAAGATACCATAGTCACCGCCCTACCATGACCGTTCCTCATTGTTTTGCGTTTTACGACCAAAGAACTAGAATTCCGCCCGATTCTCGTATTTGATTGTCCTATAGCCCAGGCCTTCCCAGTGGGCAGGGCCACCCGGACCTGGATCGCCTAAAATTTTTCCGAGCCATCAAATAGGACCTAGGGAACCATAGTCATCGCCCCACCATGACCGTTCCTCCTTTTTTGCATTTTACGACAAAAAACTAGAATTCCGCCCGATTCCCATATTTACGTGTGCTATAGCCCTCACCTTCCGAGTGGGCCCAGGCCCTCCGGACCCGGAACGCTTAAAATTTTTTCGGGCCATCATATAGGACCTAAGGAATCATAGTCACCGCCACAACATGACCGTTCCTCATTTATTTTGCGTTTTACGACCAAAAAACAAAATTCTGCCCGATTCCCATATTTGTGTGTGCTATAGCCCACGCCTTCCGAGTGGGCCCGAGCCCCCCGGACTCGGATCGCTTAAAAATTTCTTGGCCCATTAAATACGATCTAAAGAACCATAGCACCACCCCGCCATGACCGTTCCTCATTCTTTTGCATTTTACGGCAAAACAACTAAAACTCCGCCCGATTTCCATATTTTTGTGTTCTATAGCCCACACATTCCGAGTGGGCCCAGGCCTTCCAAACCTGGATAACTTAAAATTTTTCTGGTCCATCAAATAGCACCTAAGAAACCATAGTCACTGCCCGCCATGATTGTTCCTTGTTTTTTGCATTTTACTTCAAAAAAACTAAAATTTCGCCTAATTCCCAATTTTTAGTGCGCTATTGTCCATGCCTTCCGAGTGGGCCCGGGCTCCCTGGACCCCGATCGCCGAAACGTTTTTCAGGCTATCAAATATGACCTAAGGTACCATAGTTACCGCCCCTCCATAACTGTTCCTCATTTGTTTTTGCGTTTTACGACCAAAAAACTAGAATTCCGCCCGATTCCCATATTTTCGTGTGTTATAGCCTACGCCTTTCCAGGGGGCTGGTCCCCCCAGACCCGGATCACCTAAAATTTTTCTAGGCCATCAAATATGACCTAAGGAATCATAGTCACCACCCCACCATGACCTTTCCTTGTTTTTTGCGTTTTACGGCTAAAAATTAGAATTTCGTCCGATTCCCATATTTTCGTGTGCTAGCCCACGCCTTCCGAGTGGGCCCGGGCCCTCAGGACCCAGATCGCTTAAAATTTTATAGGTCCATCCAATAGCACCTAAGGAACCATTGCCACTGCCCCGTCATAACTGTTCCTTGTTTTTTGCGTTTTACTTCAAACAAACTAGAATTTCGCCTAATTAGTATTTTCGTGTGCTATAGTCCACGCCTTCCGAGTGGGCCCGGGCTCCCTGGACCCCGATCGCCTAAAACTTTTTCGAGCCATCAAATACGACCTAAAGTACCATAGTCACCGCCCCTCCATATCTGTTCCTCATTGTTTTTCGTTTTACGGCCAAAAAACTAGAATTCTGCCCGATTCCCATTGTTTCGTGTGCTATAGTCCAAGCCTTCCACGTGGGCCCGGCCCCCCAGACCTCGATTGCCTAAAAAATTTTCGGGCTATCAAATACGACCTAAGGTACCATAGTCACCGCCCTTCCATGACCGTTCCTCATTTTTTTGCATTTCACAACCAAACAACTAGAATTCCGCCCGATTCCCATATTTTCGTGTGCTATAGCCCATGCCTTCCCAGTGGGCAGGGTCCCCCAGACCCGGATCGCCTAAAATTATTCCGAGCCATCAAATAAGAGCTAAGGAACAACAGTCATCGCCTCGCCATGACCGTTCCTCATGTTTTTGCGTTTTACGACAAAAAACTAGATTTTCGCCCGATTCCCATAATTTCGTGTGCTATAACCCACACCTTCCTAGTGGGCCCAGGCCCACCAGACCCGGAATGCTTAAAATGTTTTTGGGCCATCAAATAGGACCTAAGGAACCATAGTCACCGCCCCGACATGACCGTTCCTCATTTATGTTGCGTTTTACGACCAAAAAACAAGAATTCTGCCCGATTCCTATATTTTCGTATGCTATAGCCCACGCCTTCCGAGTGGGCCTGAGCCCCCCGAACTCGGATCGCTTAAAAAATTTTCGGGCCATTAAATACGACCTCAAGAACCATAGTCACCACTCCGCCATGACCGTTCCTCATTCTTTTGCGTTTTACGGCAAAAAAACTAAAACTCCGCGTGATTTCCATATTTTTGTGTGCTATAGCCCATGCCTTCCGAGTGGGCCCGAGCCCCCCGGACTTGGATCGCTTAAAATTTTTTCGGGCCATTAAATACGACCTAAAGAACCATAGTCACCACCCCGCCATGACTGTTCCTTATTCTTTTGCGTTTTACGGTAAAAAAACTAAAACTCCACCCGATTTCCATATTTTTGTGTGCTAAAGCCCACGCCTTCCGAGTGGGCCCGGGCCCTCCAGACCCGGATCGCTTAAAATTTTTCAGGTCCATCAAATAGCACCTTGGGAACCATAATCACTGCCCCGCCATGACTGTTCCTCATTTTTTGCGTTTTACTTCAAAAAAATTAGAATTTCGCCAGATTCCCATATTTTTGTGTGCTATTGTCCACGCCTTCTGAGTGGGCCCGGGCTCCCCGGACCCCGATCGCCTAAATATTTTTCGGGCCATCAAATACGACCTAAGGTACCATAGTCACCGCCCCTCCATAATTGTTCCTCGTTTGTTTTGCGTTTTATGGCCAAAAAACTATAATTCCGCCCGATTCCCATATTTGCGTATGCTATGGTCCACGCCTTCCGCGTGGGCCCAGCCCCCCGGACCTCGATTGCCTAAAGATTTTTAGGGCCATCAAATATGACCTAAGGTACCATAGTTACCGCCCTTCCATGACCGTTCCTCATTTTTTTGCGTTTTACAACCAAAACACTAGGATTCCGCCCGATTCCCATATTTTCGTGTGCTACACCTTCCCAGTGGGCAGGGCCCCCCGGACCCGGATCGCCTAAAATTTTTCCGA
>AWOL01S0168388.1:1937-20940 GCA_000715115.1 Nicotiana otophora | reverse complement strand
TGTAGCTTCGGTTAAAGTACTTTGGATTAACAATAATGTGGAGGAGATGACTTGGGAAGCTGAAGAAGAAATAAAGACTAGGTATCCTCACTTGTTTCCACTTCCGGAGGAGGATCAGACTGAAACATCACAATCTTTAGGTACGTA
Organism: Nicotiana otophora; assembly: GCA_000715115.1. Lineage (NCBI taxonomy): Eukaryota > Viridiplantae > Streptophyta > Magnoliopsida > Solanales > Solanaceae > Nicotiana > Nicotiana otophora. The sequence goes on along the minus strand of AWOL01S0168388.1, from coordinate 20,793 downwards.
TATGATACTTGATTCTTATGTTAGTTATTGTTATTGGTAGTGTGAGACCATTGGTGTTATTGATGATTGTGGACCTATGTGGATTTGTATTGTTGGGTTTGCTTTAGTAGTACCGTTACAGAGGAGACTCTGCCAAAATTTCTATAGATTTCTCGGAGTATAACATTCGAGGATTAATGTTTCTAAGGGGGGAAGATTGTTACACGCTATGTGTCCCAAAATAACCTAATGAATATGAGACTTGTTAATCATGAGTTAAATGAGTTTAAAGTCATAATATAGCTATATATGATATTTGGATAGAAAATATGAAGTTTGGAAAAAATCAGATTAAAGTTGCGGAAAACCGACTAAGGATTTGCCTTGTAATAGAGCTTTTTGCGAAATACATTTCATATGCTGTATGAGGTATTTTTAGGACATATTAAATACTAAATTTAAGGTATTGGAATTTAGTGTCCAACGCTCTTAACCGCTCATTCATACGACACCCGGATAAAAAGTTATAAGCGTTGGAAGAAGGACCAATGTGAGGGTGCCAAGTAGCACCTTTTGACTTTTCAAACAAAATGGATATTTATATCCTCATCTTGTTTCTTTCTTCAACTTTCCAGAAGACACAACCAAATAATACCCCTAACTTTACTCTTAAGCTCTCTTCAAGAGCTTCAAATAAGCTTATCATCCCGGACAAGAAATCAAGAAGCGATAACATTAAAACGATCCCTACGACGTAAGTATAGCTATGTCGCCTCTCTTTTTCTTTGTAGTTTGAGTTTTGGAAGGTATTCATAGTAAGAAAACATGTATTTTCTGTATTTAAGTGCTTAAATATCAAGAAAGGTTGATAAATTCATTTTCTAATAGTTAGAACTCAAGGGACGGTGATCGGAAGCCGTGAATCACCGTCCCGTGAGTTCGAGTTATTTGACTTGTAGTGGACTGTTTTGCGGGCTGTTTGGTGTTGCCTTTGGTCTGTCTATGTTTTTACTGTTTAATGGAGTTTTGGAGGACAAATGGTGTGGAGAAACACCACATAATGACGGAATGGTGGGCTGGTCGTTCGTCGTTACAGTTTTTAGGTTGTTTGACACTACTTTGGTTGTCATTTTATGTATGAAGTGATTAGAGTGTGTGGTCTGTTTTGTGGTATATTGTGATATAGATAAGGTTGGAAAATGATGCTTACATGTTGATATTGTTGTGCTCTTATTGTTGTTGGTATATGGTATTGGAGGAGGGCCTAGTTACCGGGGAGATGCTGCCCAAATTTACGTAAATGAGCTACTAGTTTAAGTTGCGAACTTAGCCTTTACTCAACACTGATTTTAAATATCCTTATGCTATGGTAGATTGAGTTGAGTTGTTTGAAGAATTGCTTGGAAGGTATTAAGGACTCAATGGAGTTAAGGTATGTTAAGGCCATCCCTCATTTCCTTTTGGCATTATCTGTACGATACAAACGAAACGAGCAAATACGCAACTTTAATAAATGACTCTATTCATAGAAATACTAGGGATGTCTATATTCTTGATTCCCCATGTGTCTTATTATTCTATCATCTGTTCATGGGTCTTAGAAAAATACGCAAGCTGATAAAGTTTATTTCATGATATTAATCAAAGGCATAGTGATCTTATGACATTTTGAGAAATCTTATTAACGTACTTCTTATGCATTTCATTCATGTATACATGTACATTGAACCATGACCAGATGGCGTTATATACGCGTATATTATATGTATATGGGATATGGAAAAAGGTTATGGCGTTATATACGCACCTCCACCTGATCAGCTGGTATACGTTGATGATTTTGCCCATAGTGTCTGAGATGATATGATGGGATGCCCTTAGAGGCTTGATGATGTTATGTACGCATATAACTATGCATGGTATGGTATTTATACGCATATGCATGGCATTATAAATTTTCATGATTCACAGAGCTATTCATAATTACAGGTTGAGTTCTTTACTCCATATTTTTTTCATGTCTTTTATATACTACTGTCATGCCTTATATACTCGGTATTTTATTTGTATTGACGTCCCTTTTGCCTGGGAACGCTGCATTTCATGCCCGTAGGTCCCGATAGACAGGTTGAGAGTCCTTCAAGTAGGCTATCAGCTCAGCGGAAGATGTGTGTGTGCTCCATTTGCTCAGGGATTGCTTATTTGGTAAGTATGATTCGGATGTGTATTGTTTAGTATGGCGGGACCCTGTCTCGACCTTTATGGTATTTATCTACTCTTAGAGGCTTGTAGACGTATGCCATGTACGTAAAAGATTGTATGGTCTTGTCGGCCTATGTTTAGTGTATGAGTGATCATTTTGGTCTTATAGGCCCAAGTTGGTATTACATATTTTATTCTAGTTATCTTACGACAACCTTTCTGTCTCATTTACCTATGATAGTATGATAAGAATGATACGTTATGTTGGTACTCGGTTGAGTTAGGCATCGAGTGCCTATCGCGGCCCTACGGTTTGGGTCGTGACATTTACATATTAGACAATACACATAATTATACAGGTTTGATACATTTTATATACAGATTATACACTCATGATACAAAAATACACTCGGGATACACTCAATATATCCTTTAGATACACAAGCACATTCGAGATACACTCAATATACACTAAGAACACACTATCGAACATATAATATATATATATATATACACACACACATACACATCTCACATCCTCACAAAAGTTATCATACTACCAACATACACCATCAGCAACGTGCAGAACTTGGCTAAAAATCTCACCTCTTCTGCTATCACCCCAACATCATTTATCGTAGCATTAATCAGAGAATTTTTCTTAACACTTAAATTGAAATCTCGATTTGCGTATACTTTACCCTCCTAGACCCTATAATGTGGGATTACACTGGGTATGTTGTTGTTGTTATTGTTGATAATATTTTTTAGGTACTTAGACAATCCTCCCTAAAAATACTCATACAAAGAGAGGAAAGATATCAAACGAAAATAGCTAAATGGACAAATATAACCATCAAACAAAGAAGGAAAATAATTAAATAAAAAGAGCTGATAGATAAATATTGTTTAAGTCTAATAAGTGGCTATGTAAGATCACCTGCTATGTTAGGAAAAAGGTAAGAAATAAATTTAAAAAGTTTTTTAAAAAAACGTAAAAGTAAGAGAGAGAAAAAAATTGTTAGAATTAAAAGAATTGAAGAAAAAAGTAAAAAAATATAGAAAGAGTAAAAAGTCAAGTGGATAGGTGAGAAAGAGAAAAAAAATTAGTATTGGGAAGGAAACATATCTAGGAAAGATAAAATGTTGTACTAAAATTTACTTTTTTCTTTTATCCGTTGGTTTATACATGGGCTAAAATTTGATATTAAATTTTAGAGTATTATCACTTTTAATTTGCGCCAGAAACTATTTACATTCAGTAGTCGAAGAAATGTATAAAATTTGTATAATTATTATATATAACATACATAATGTATGTATATATATTTGGCTATTATTTTGAAGGCGACTATACAATGTCATTTTTCCAATTTTTTTCGCTGGACATTTCGGGTTACATGCAAAACTTTGGGCTAATAATATTTTTCGACGGTGAAATTCAAAAATAGCCAGATTTACAAGTGGTANTATATATATATATATATATACACACACACACACACATACACATTTCACATCCTCACAAAAGTTATCATACTACCAACATACACCATCAGCAACGTGCAGAACTTGGCTAAAAATCTCACCTCTTCTGCTATCACCCCAACATCATTTATCGTAGCATTAATCAGAGAATTTTTCTTAACACTTAAATTGAAATCTCGATTTGCGTATACTTTACCCTCCTAGACCCTATAATGTGGGATTACACTGGGTATGTTATTGTTGTTATTGTTGATAATATGTTTTAGGTACTTAGACAATCCTCCCTAAAAATACTCATACAAAGAGAGGAAAGATATCAAACGAAAATAGCTAAATGGACAAATATAACCATCAAACAAAGAAGGAAAATAATTAAATAAAAAGAGCTGATAGATAAATATTGTTTAAGTCTAATAAGTGGCTATGTAAGATCACCTGCTATGTTAGGAAAAAGGTAAGAAATAAATTTAAAAAGTTTTTTAAAAAAACGTAAAAGTAAGAGAGAGAAAAAAATTGTTAGAATTAAAAGAATTGAAGAAAAAAGTAAAAAAATATAGAAAGAGTAAAAAGTCAAGTGGATAGGTGAGAAAGAGAAAAAAAATTAGTATTGGGAAGGAAACATATCTAGGAAAGATAAAATGTTGTACTAAAATTTACTTTTTTCTTTTATCCGTTGGTTTATACATGGGCTAAAATTTGATATTAAATTTTAGAGTATTATCACTTTTAATTTGCGCCAGAAACTATTTACATTCAGTAGTCGAAGAAATGTATAAAATTTGTATAATTATTATATATAACATACATAATGTATGTATATATATTTGGCTATTATTTTGAAGGCGACTATACAATGTCATTTTTCCAATTTTTTTCGCTGGACATTTCGGGTTACATGCAAAACTTTGGGCTAATAATATTTTTCGACGGTGAAATTCAAAAATAGCCAGATTTACAAGTGGTAATTGAAAAATAGCCATAGTTTCAAAAGTAATCGAAATTTAGCCACTTTTCATCTAAAGATAAATCTGAACGAAAATACTGTTCAAAATCCGAAAAATATTCCAGCATAATATACTGGAGTTCCAGCATGATATACTGGTCCAGCATAATATGCTAGAAGTTCATACACGTGTGTTCCAATCTCTAGCAGAGGCGGAGCCAGGATTTAAAGTTTATGGGTTCTGAATTTTCCTCAGAACCCATAGATCGTCTTAGTTACTGGGTTCGCAATTAAATATTTATACATATTTAATGAATTTCTTAATATAAATACAGTATTTAAGCAAAAGTGACTGGGTTCGCCCGAACCGCACCTATAAGGCTAGCTCCGCCTCTGATCTGTAGTATATTATGCTGTAACTTTTCGTGTGATGGAGTTCCAATGCTTAATATGCTGGAAGTTCATGCACATGTGCACCAATCTTCACTATATTATGCTGGAACTTTTCGTGTTGCAGCAAAATAGTGGCTATTTTTCAATAATTTTATAAACGCTGGCTATTTTTTAATTATCAGTCCGAAAACTGGCTAACCCGTTTTATTTTCACCCTACAACGTAGTCCTATGCATAAGCCCAAATTCTTTATAGCGGGTCGGATGAAAAGAAAGCAAAAGGAATCAAAATTGGAACGGTTTCTGCCTTTAAAATTTTTACAACCTCCCTCTGCCGCTAGGGAGAAGAGAAACCCATTATTCTCAGACCAAAATGGACGCTCTGGACTCTGTTTTCGATCCCCTTAGAGATTTCGCCAAAGACAGCGTTAGGCTTGTTAAGAGGTGCCACAAGCCCGATCGCAAAGGTACTAACTCAGTTTGTGTATTTAATTCATTGATCTGTAAATGTGCGTGCATGCTCTTTAATTTAATTGAATGTTTGTGCAGAATTCACCAAAGTTGCCACTCGTACTGCAATCGGTTTCGTGGTGATGGGATTTGTAGGATTTTTTGTCAAGTTGATTTTCATTCCTATTAACAACATCATCGTTGGTGCTTCTTAACCGGTAACTCCTACTCTTATGTGGATCTGCTGATACATCTCTTAAATTTCACTATATCTGTTGAGCAATTACAGGTTTTGATGTTAATTAAGGTTTTTTCCACGTATTTATTAGATTTGACTGCTCTTATGCATATGTGTGCGCATGCAGAGAACTTTGTTTATGCTTATACATAGATCAGTTGGTGTAAAATAGGTTTTTTATCTTTAAAAAGGAAAATGATCCAATTTAGCCGGGTTAATCTGTATTATTAAGGATGATATTGAATCTAACAGAGGTGAACCCATGTTTTGCTGTTAATTTTATAAGTGAACGCAAGTGTTTCTACACATAATAGAAGGATTTTTCGTTGAATGAGGGGCAGTTTCCTTTATGCTTATTTCCAGTTGAATTCTGTCATAAAAGCATATTTTCTACTCTGGGGATTTCATCGTAGCCGAGGGTCTATCGGAAACAACCTCTCTACCTTCTCAAGTTAGGGGTAAGGCTGCATATACTCTACCTTTCCCATAAAATAAGGTTTTTTGTTGTTGTGGATTTCATCATAAATGCACAAAGTATGTCCAGTTATCTATTGGTTTTCAAGGGCTGTGTAAATTATAAGTTAGTGAAATATAGTACATGACGATCATTGTTCTTATTTAACCAAGTAGCGAATCATTTGTGTGGATTGCTCCTTGTATTGGCAGCTTAACCTTCATCTCAATTGTATGACGAGCTTTGTTGGATATTCTCTTGATTATTTATCTGCTTCTAGAAGTGCTAGTTGATTAGATTTAGGACAGAAGAATATGAAGAAATAAAAGACATGAAGTAGTTCCTATTATGAAAAGGTCTCATTCTGTTACCTAAAATTCATCCCGTGCTTTGCGATTGTAGAAAGTATGATAATACCTTTGTTGGTATTGTCAAATTAACAAATGAACTTTTCTTTTTGGGTCCCAATTCCATACTGACTTCGACCCTCAAAAGAATTTTAATAAGTAGAGGACCCATTGTCCTCTTCCTTCTTCCACAACCATCATCTGTATTGATTTGTTACGATTATGTGGAGTGGGTGCTATCAGAGAGGGAAGATATCCTCAAGTTGTGAATATGTCCAACTTCCTTTCATTCTTTGTTTGTCTGAATAACACAAAAGAACCAGATTATGTAAGATAGGTCAAGTTGCACGCACCTTGACTAGTCCACCAAGGCTTATAACATAGGAAGGTGAACATAGGTAGAGATCACCTGCTCGCCTTTATTATTTTGCTGGGTTTTGAACCAGTATCTCATGGTCCATTCTAGCTTCATCGACTGCTTGACCACAACCCTTGAGTGCAAAAGCTGAAATATGCAAAATTACTAGCATGGTGTCTTGGCAACATATCATCGAACATGCTTTCCAAGTATTGTGATGTTTGTCTCAAAAAGAAAAAAAATGGCGATGGTCAACTCGTTAGTTATTTCTTATTTGATACCTATCCTTGGTCGTTTTCTTTCCGGATACATATCCTGTTATGGCTTTGGATGTTTTGCTCTATGGATTATAAAACTGCCTTAACAACTGCCTTATCCTGGGTCATGCCTTACTCCATCAAAGATGCATATGAAGGTTGGTGCTCTTGGAGAGTTGGAAAACCCATCAAAAAGACATGGTTAATGGTGCCTGCCTCAATTTTTTTGGTGTATCTGGAATGAACGAAACCGTAGGTGTTTTGATGGGATCTCAATTCTCAACTTCAAATCATACTCTTAAAGCTAAATGTTTAGTGGATTTATTTAGCTGGCTTAACCAAGCCCCTGTATCTAGCTGTGAACAGAACAACTTTTGGAAGGTGTCTGCTCTCTAGTTATAGATTAATCTTTGTATCTGAGCAGTCACCTTTTTCCCTCTTGTAAATTTATGTCTGCATCTTCTTGATGCCTTTAATGTAAACTCTATTCATAAAAAAAAGAAGTGAATTATCTGCAATTACTGTTTTAATCCCTGTTCTTCAGATATTTATTACGGTGGTTTGCGGCAAGAAAACTGAAACTATTTTGTGAAACTGCAGGCAATGTAAAGGAAAAACCAAATGGAGATATAGCAAGGAAACAACTCCTGAAGTCCTCCCAATTTAGTTTAATTTTGTAACCTGTAGCTGTTGGACATCTCTGACGTCTTATTCTGAACCTCCTTATTGGTCTGAGTTAATAGCATTCAAATTGCCTTCCTCACCTCCCTGCACCCTCTTGTTGGAATTTTGAACACTTCCTTTCAGCTCAAAGCACTTATTTCTTAGCTTTACTTTTCTGGTGCATTTACAACAGAGGTAAATGTTTTCTTTGAAAATGTTTCCATGAAAGATGTTTTATTATGAAGAATAATTTAGAATGAAGAATGAGGGTATTGTTTTGTCGGATAACGTGGCTTGTATTATGGGCTAGTTCTTTCTAATAAAATGGTATATAAAACAGCGAGCAATTCACATAACAGAGTACATATATCGTATGAACAAAAACTTTCAAATTACTCATTTATTTTTGTTTGTAAAATAATAAGAAATTCATTTGAAAAAAATTATACCATTAAGCAACTCTACAAATAGATAGGTATAGAATAAATAGGGTGATGGACGGTCTCTACTTCTAGTTTGTGAGGTTTTTTGTAAAATAATTTTTCTAATCGTGTGTATTTGTGGCCTGTAATTTTAATGTTCAGTTGACCATTTATTCGCCCGACAGTTGTGATATATACATCAGCTAAGAACTAAAACAAAAACAAAGGTGATTTTGGTATCTTTTGTCTCAGATTCCTCATTGTGTCTGCTAAATAATCTGTTTAGGATTAATTGAAGGAAAGAAAAATTTCCAACTCTGTCTCTCATGTTTCTCGTTTGCTCTGGCAAGTAATTAATTTAGGCGAAATAGCAACACCTTTTTTTACACTACTGTTGAATTAGATATGAATTAAACTAAACTGTACTACTGAACTACTATTCATCAGACTAGAAGCAGGAAAACAAGGAACTTGCTTGAGAATTCTGCTGTAGCCAGCTTCGTCGTTCAAATTTCCAAGTTTACCAGGATACAGTACGTTTACTGTAAGGACTCATTTTGCGCCGAGAAGACCGAAGTAAATACAAGAAATATCCTTAAAATATCAACCATCGCGTGTACAATTTTGCCTCGGTTGCTTGCGTCCATTTGTTTCGGTATTACCCACAGGTGAATCCAGAATTTAAACTCTATAGGTTCAGTCATTAAGATTTTTAGCATCAAACTTATTATGTTTTTAAAGCTGAGTTCATATCTACTATTTGCTGTAATTTTGGTAGATTTTACACATAGATTTATGTTTCGCATCGAAAGTTATGAGTTCAGTTGAACCCGTCACCTATATGCTACCTACGCCCCGGGAATACCGCCATCATGACAAAAATAATTTAACCATAAACAAATGCTACACACATAAGTATATTGCGGTTACTGACATCTTCTTCTACTTTGAGGACACGATTTGCGACATGCTCTTTCCTCTGCTCTGCCATGAGATATGACTTTGACATAATACATGGGGGGAGTGTTTGAAGTGAACTAGCAACAACTTGAATAGTTGCGTTCGCAAGCAATTCGGTTAAGTAATCTTCCAATAACTATAAACTTAGACTCCCAGAATAAACTAAAAGGAAAAGAGGAGAACTTTCGGGTCTCTCTTTCATGTTCCTTGGTTGTGTACCTGTATTCCTTGCCGATAAATGCAAGTGTTATTCGTAAACACATAGGTTAACTCCCTTTGGGAACAGCTAGTAACCTCATATCCGTTGAACCCACCCTAAAAAGACTCTTCAATTTTACAGGTGGGAGGGGTTTTGCCACAAGTATTGTAGCTTCTTTTTGGCAAGGACTTCCTGTGAATCAGTTAATACAAGGAAAAGTCTATTTGAAACCTTTTCTGACTAATATGTTTGAAACCTGTCAAGCAGGGCTTGACAGATCCGAACTTAACTTGGTGATGTTAAGCTAGAATGTTAAAATCCCTACTCCTTAATGTTGCAATCCTTTTAACTATCTTACAAAAATGTCTTCCCTGTCTTGACCTGCATGCAACTATCTTACAAGATTAAGGTTATTCTAGTCAATTCAACTGATCTCAACAAGGAGTAATAAAGAATTCTTGTGACATCAAACTGGTTACTTGAGCTTATCTTTGTGGCAAAGTAGTTATACTGAACCAAACAAGAAAAAGAGAACTCTACAAGTAAGGCACTGTTGACACTAGGTTTTCTAAATTATCCCCACTACCCATAATTCCATCATAGCACTATAGCAAGAGAACAATAGTCCGAAAGAGAACCAATTAAAGTAACACACACAATTGTTATGCAAGTAGTAAGGTCAGTTTATTATAACACTGAAAACCAGNGTATAGAATAAATAGGGTGATGGACGGTCTCTACTTCTAGTTTGTGAGGTTTTTTGTAAAATAATTTTTCTAATCGTGTGTATTTGTGGCCTGTAATTTTAATGTTCAGTTGACCATTTATTCGCCCGACAGTTGTGATATATACATCAGCTAAGAACTAAAACAAAAACAAAGGTGATTTTGGTATCTTTTGTCTCAGATTCCTCATTGTGTCTGCTAAATAATCTGTTTAGGATTAATTGAAGGAAAGAAAAATTTCCAACTCTGTCTCTCATGTTTCTCGTTTGCTCTGGCAAGTAATTAATTTAGGCGAAATAGCAACACCTTTTTTTACACTACTGTTGAATTAGATATGAATTAAACTAAACTGTACTACTGAACTACTATTCATCAGACTAGAAGCAGGAAAACAAGGAACTTGCTTGAGAATTCTGCTGTAGCCAGCTTCGTCGTTCAAATTTCCAAGTTTACCAGGATACAGTACGTTTACTGTAAGGACTCATTTTGCGCCGAGAAGACCGAAGTAAATACAAGAAATATCCTTAAAATATCAACCATCGCGTGTACAATTTTGCCTCGGTTGCTTGCGTCCATTTGTTTCGGTATTACCCACAGGTGAATCCAGAATTTAAACTCTATAGGTTCAGTCATTAAGATTTTTAGCATCAAACTTATTATGTTTTTAAAGCTGAGTTCATATCTACTATTTGCTGTAATTTTGGTAGATTTTACACATAGATTTATGTTTCGCATCGAAAGTTATGAGTTCAGTTGAACCCGTCACCTATATGCTACCTACGCCCCGGGAATACCGCCATCATGACAAAAATAATTTAACCATAAACAAATGCTACACACATAAGTATATTGCGGTTACTGACATCTTCTTCTACTTTGAGGACACGATTTGCGACATGCTCTTTCCTCTGCTCTGCCATGAGATATGACTTTGACATAATACATGGGGGGAGTGTTTGAAGTGAACTAGCAACAACTTGAATAGTTGCGTTCGCAAGCAATTCGGTTAAGTAATCTTCCAATAACTATAAACTTAGACTCCCAGAATAAACTAAAAGGAAAAGAGGAGAACTTTCGGGTCTCTCTTTCATGTTCCTTGGTTGTGTACCTGTATTCCTTGCCGATAAATGCAAGTGTTATTCGTAAACACATAGGTTAACTCCCTTTGGGAACAGCTAGTAACCTCATATCCGTTGAACCCACCCTAAAAAGACTCTTCAATTTTACAGGTGGGAGGGGTTTTGCCACAAGTATTGTAGCTTCTTTTTGGCAAGGACTTCCTGTGAATCAGTTAATACAAGGAAAAGTCTATTTGAAACCTTTTCTGACTAATATGTTTGAAACCTGTCAAGCAGGGCTTGACAGATCCGAACTTAACTTGGTGATGTTAAGCTAGAATGTTAAAATCCCTACTCCTTAATGTTGCAATCCTTTTAACTATCTTACAAAAATGTCTTCCCTGTCTTGACCTGCATGCAACTATCTTACAAGATTAAGGTTATTCTAGTCAATTCAACTGATCTCAACAAGGAGTAATAAAGAATTCTTGTGACATCAAACTGGTTACTTGAGCTTATCTTTGTGGCAAAGTAGTTATACTGAACCAAACAAGAAAAAGAGAACTCTACAAGTAAGGCACTGTTGACACTAGGTTTTCTAAATTATCCCCACTACCCATAATTCCATCATAGCACTAAAGCAAGAGAACAATAGTCCGAAAGAGAACCAATTAAAGTAACACACACAATTGTTATGCAAGTAGTAAGGTCAGTTTATTATAACACTGAAAACCAGAAATCCATAAACATTCTAATAAACTACACAAAGTTTTATACAAACAAGACGACTAAAGGATTCAAGTCATTACAGTTAAGCCAGTATCCATGGACACTAGCAATAAGGATCATTCACATTTGAGGACATGTACCATTAGTAACTAATAGCTTCCTTTGTGCCACTAAGCGACTGGATCAGCAGCAAACATGATCATTAACTGCAGCAAGATCAAATAGAACAAAATATCACAAACAATTAATGGTTGAACCATAGGAATGAGAAATCAGAGTCTTATATCCTCAAACAGAACCATGTTAAGAAACTACAGCCGACAAATGCTCAAATAGATAAGTTACCTGCTTAGCCCCACAAGTAAAACCACATCAAGAAAATACAACCCATAAACAGATAACAACAGTGAAGTAAGAAAATGCAGATAGAGACTATATTTAACCTTAGCATTCATATCTGCCAAGATGCCAACATGATACCAAACAAATTGAGACATGCCACGAATGAGTAAAATAACATGAACATGACGGGATTAATGAATAGGAGTAGCTCATAATTATGAGACCGTCTAAACCAGAAAAAAAAAAGATAAGAGGGACGGAATAAATATGTCAAAGTATACAGGTTGAGAACAAAGCATGGCGCGTGATATCCATTAGGAAATTAACACCAACTGAATAAGGTAGCAAGGCTTAGAATCACATTTGAGCTCCAAATGCGATGTATGCTGAGGCCTGAGCTATTAGGCGATCTAAACAGCATTCATGTTTAGGCTGCTCACACATGATTGTTGGCATTCGCAACTCAACATACTTTTCCTAAATTATCATTTTTCTTAATAATGATGGTATCCGAGCTAACATATGTGCAGTGACTAATTCACCTGTACCTCCTAAATTAACATTTATACCCTACAATTTTGTTATCTATGGGGATACATAGTACAACAACAACAACCCAGTATAATGCCACTAGTGGGGTCCGGGGAGGGTAGGTTTACGCAGACCTTACCCCTACCCTGGGGTAGAGAGGTTGTTTCCGATAGACCCTCGGCTTACTCCCTCCAAGAACTCCCCACCTTGCTCTTGGGGTGACTCGAACTCACAACCTCTTGGTTGGAAGTGGAGGGTGCTTACCACTAGAGCAACCCACTCTTGTACAAGTGGGGATACATAGTACATAATAAATATTGTACAAATATATTATTTTGTCCACACACCTAAAATATTAGGTGTGTTGGGATCTCATTTATCAAAAATATATTTTTAATAAAATTCACATGTATCGAACTATTTAATCCACCATGATTCCAAATTAGCACGAACTCAACATATCAACTCTACATTAAGTAAGCAAATGAGTTATACTACACCAATCTTTGACAATCTCTCAACTGCCCAGAATAAACGCTTTTTACGTGAACATCCAAAACCCTCTATATTAACCTTTGCAATCAGAACTCTAAGTTAAGTAAATGCAATTTCCTTAATCATATGCTCATGCAGAAATGAAAGTTGGCCAACCATGGAAAGACAAAAGAAGCATTTCAGTAATTGTTTTCACAGATATTCTCATCATTATAAAAGAACAGAGAAAAAATTGACAAACACGGTGGAACCCTAAATCTCTCTTTAGAAATAGGTCCCTCAAAAAACCTGCACCAAAAAATTAATAACAAAAAAACAATTGCACAAGCACACATAGAACATGCACAAAAGAGCAAAATGGAAATTTATATTCATTGTTTCTGAAAAAGAAAATTTGCTATAGCATATGAAAACCTAGCATAATATGTAGTTCCTCTCTAAGTGGCCAAACAACGAAAGTCATTACGATTCATGCATGAACTATATTTTTGGAAGCATTTCAAAATTCTGTAGCCATGTCATGTAGACAACTACTGAGAAAGTAGCCAGCAGAAGTATATCATAATTTATAAACCGCCTAAGCTAAGTTGGAAAGCATTAAATGTAAGTTGTGTCGAGTTCTTTAAAGTGCAACTGTACATCCCAATCAATCTCTAGAAAGTAGCACATCACAAGCGAGATAAGTACTCTGGGGAAGGATGGTTCCTGTAAACAGCAACAAGAGTTCCCACGATAGTACTTTAAGATATTTTAGGACGTAACTTTATATCTTACTCTACAGTTTAAAATCACTTACTGGTAATTTACCTTAAATTCAGTCCTAAACTGTTTGTATTAATCTACCCGACAATGAGAATCAAACGGAATAATTTAACTCTTTTCTGGAAGAGATTGAAGTAAATCTAACTCTGTTTTCTAAATAAAAACCATCCATTGACCATATATAATTACGGTTGAGCAACAGACTGAAATAACTCTAGTTAAGCTTTCAATTGAAAACAAGGCAAAGGTAAAATTGGATCATCCATTGAACACATACAATTTTAACCTAGAGTTGCTCTCATCTATAACTATTTCTAAAAGCTTATCCAGAGTTTTTGAACCTAGCAATAAAAATTAAAATGAACCAAACAAAAGATGAGTCATGAGTTACAAGTCATGGCTGAACTGTCTCGTAGAGCATAACTCAGCAGTTGACGTAACATCTAATATTACTAAAATAAGATGAAAACTCAATCGCCACAAAGAAACATGCTCAATTTAAAGTTCTCATCACCAGATTAGCATATTAATTTAGGTAAGATTATTTGTTTTTTGATTGTCAATATAACTTCTACTCTCACCCTGAAAACGAATCATAAGACGGTGAACTTCTTTTCTTTTACGATAGCTTCTTTGAGAAGTCAAAGTGGGAGAAAACCTACTGACACATTTTGAGGAAATATAGATGAGCTTCTACATTCAAGAAAAAGTCGCTGATTTGCTAACTGTCCATGCAAAGCGCCAAATATCTGACACCATATGCATCCTGATTTCTCTTTCTTGGCGGTCACGCAAAAGACAGAAAAGGAGAAAATAGATGGTGATGACTAACCAAATCCAATTATCCAACTATCCTAGTTCTTTTTTTTTGATAAGGTAATTTGTATTAATCAAAAGGGAGAAAAAGCTCCCGCATACAAGAAGTATACCAAAAAGTAGAGAATTTACATCAGAACACGATTCTCTACAAAAGGCGCCCAATCTTCTACACAAGTAGGGGCTATATTTGTGCACCAAAAAGCGATCAAAGATAAAAGACTATTCTTAAGATGTGAAAAAGTAGACTCAATCCCCTAAAAAACTCTCCTATTTCTCTCCCCAGACTATCCACATGAGAGCTAACGGGACGAATTTTCACGCCTTTTGCTTGCGTCTTCTGACACCATATGCATCCTGATTTCTCTTTCTTGGCGGTCACGCAAAAGACAGAAAAGGAGAAAATAGATGGTTATGACTAACCAAATCCAATTATCCAACTATCCTAGTTCTTCGGACTTGCTCTGGATATTCTTTTCTATACGACATACCTAAGTCAACACAGTTGGCAACAAATTTAATTCCGCTTTACTACTGGCCACGTGTTCAATTTGCATCAGCATAACCAAGAATTATACCCTAACGAACATGTAAACCACATAAAAGGCTCCGGGAGACGGGAAATGTTTTTCATACTTTGCAACACAGATAAAGACATCAGATATCAGCTCATTCTCAGGATTATAGGTAACATTATGGATGGAATATCCCAAATAATCATTCCATTGGTAAGAAGATTAAAAAACTTATGCTTTGGCTCAATCCTGGAATCAGCATAGATAATATTTACCACTGCGAACTTGTAATTGCCAATTAAGAGAATCAACCATGAACTCTTCTTTTATAGTTAAGAGTCTGAAAGAGAATGTGTGAAAGCATATCTGTTGCCCTAAGATATCCACAAAATCCAGATATGTCAATTCATTTTCTCCACAAATGAAATTAATGAAGCAAAAACGATTGCTGAAAGTCTTGAGTGCACATTGATTATTGAACTCCTACCTCCATGTTGCAACATCAATGAGATTGCACCAGCATATATAAGAAATTTACTTGAATTTGGTAAGCATTGCCCAAAATGTGTTCAACATGCAAGAAGGCAAACATATAAAAAGCAAAAATATATGTAGCTACTATCTGCCAGAGTGAAATTAAAACAAGTAAAAATTTCAGTTTTAACAACAAACATTAACATCCCCAAACCTCAAGTCCTCAGAAAAACAAAAAAGTTAGCACCTTTCAGAAAAATGGAAAAAAAAAGAAGCTATGTCATTTGACTAAATTTATTTTATCAAACCCTAGCTTACCCAGATCTGAAGAGAATAATGACAAAATTACCTTTGACCATCAAGGTTACCCTGTCCACTGCTGCCTCCACTTGCATAGGAATTATCCTCAGCAGTCTGCCAAACGGACTGCCACGCCTGCGACGGCGGTGGCGGAGGCTGAACGTACATCGAAGGATCAACCCCAGGCATAGCCGGCCGGCCCATCATCACACCCGGTGGAGCAGGCTGACCCATTGGTGGGTAATAGTAAGGCACACCACTAGCTGTGGAGCCCACAATCCCAGCAGGCCCAAGACCAACACCACCCTCTTCCTTGATCTCATCCCTAGGAACAATGTCAACAAGGAAATCAAAAATGTCAGTCCGCGTAATCGCCGCAGCGATGTCGTTCTTCTGTAAAGTTCGACGCTTATTTTCCTCAGCGTGAAGCCAGGAACGAATAGTGAGTTCCAGAATGAAAAGCTCACACGCTTTGGCGAATAAAATGGGGGCTTCAGCGGAGATCATGCGGACATCCTCGTCAGCTTTCATGATCTTCTTGATTCGGGCGAGAGGAAGTTGGTGGTTCTTGAAATCGTTAACCTGTTCGATTTCTTGGCGCTGGTAGGTCCAGAACATCTGGAGCTGCTGTTGTTGTTGCTGAAGGAGGTGGTGGTACGGTGGCTGCGTTGGGTACGCCGCTGCTGCTGCTGCCGCCGCCGCCGCTGCATTCGCCGCCGATTGCTGGTTGTTTTCCATTGGCGTTTTGGACGAGGTGGTTCACCGGCGATTTTTCCTATTTTAACGCAGAGACAAGAGAAATGGAGGACTTGTGTAGCTGTGCTCAATATATACAGTGAGAGAAAAAAAAATGTTAATGCCAAATTGTTTTTATTGGTAATTTTGGATATTTTTGGTGAAGGAATAAGTATTGATGCTTGAGGTACAACTGTGAAAGGCAAATGAGGGAAAAGGAAATAGGGCCCATATGCTTTTTTTAATTAGATGAAAATCTTACTAATAGTGAAGATTGCCTATGGATAATATATAGTCCTATCTACTTTGGTTTTTTCTTACTGGAAGAGGAAGAGGGGAGTGGGGACCACATACAAAGAGACTAAAGTCACCATTGGCTTATCCTTAGGACCCTTTGCCTTCATTGTTGTTAGATCGAGGAGGCCTTACGCCGCGCCACATGGAGAGACCATTGTATGACACGTGGACTCACGCTTAAGCTAAGCCCTCTCATCTCCTATAACGACAAATACTTACTTCCCCTTTAATTTAAATGAAATACTTTGTTTCAACAAAAATAGTATATTTTTATATTTAAACACAATTTAACTTTTTACTTTTTATTTTACGCATAAAAAGTTTTTGCCTCTTAAGCTTTTAGAACCATATATTTCAAAAAAAAAATTTATTAAATTTTATGCCAAATTAAATAATATTATCTAAATTGAAATGAATGAAGTACTTACTAGCGTCTTTGTTTGCAATAGATCGATATCAATTTACTATAGTTAGATAATTTGATGAAGTGAGAAAATATATTACGATTAACTGAAAGAAGTTTATATATGTAAACACATGTTATACTTCTATTGATTTAGGGTAAATATTTAGGGAGGATAATTTTTTCCCATACGAGTAGTATTAATCCCAACATATAATACAGTTTTCGGCTGTAATGCATAAGAAAAAATAACTATCATATCACATAATTAATATAGCATTTAATTGTGGGTTAATTCTTCTTAATTAAATAATATGAAATATGAATACGTATAAAAATATGAAATATGCACAATTCTAAAAAAAATCGTATAAAAATATGTAATTGAATGGCAGAAATTTGCCTATTTAAAGATAAAATTACCCTTTTAGAGTGAATTATTTATGTATGTATGATGATCATTAATTTATGTTATTAATTAGTCATCGCAAAAATAATTCTTACACTATCAACTTGCATAACTAACATGTGAACCGAAAGAAAGGTAGACATCTATTCATCAATTATCACAATGTTGAAACAGCTCTCCTAAGAGTAGAAGCATTAGAATTTCAATTCCTTTCCTTTTTTTTTGAGGTATGAGCTCACCGCTATGTAATAATTAGATAGACAAAAGAAGGGCGGACAACCTCGAGTTTAATTATTAAAAGTAAAAAATATATCCAATAACAATGGTATTATTAATTATACTTTTAATTATTGACGGTTAAAACTCAATTGATGAAAACAGTGTACATTCAACTACTTCGTCACCGTTGAAGGCACATTTCAATAAAGTATGTATAGTGCAAATTGCAATGTAAGTAGGAAAACAATACTATAGTTTATCAGAAAGAAAAGTAAACGAAGATAATATAAACCGAATTCAAGTTAAGTATAGAGTAACAAATATTTAGCTTACATTAATCGTTAGAGAGTATCCATATTCGATTTTTGTGTAAGGCTTTCTATTGGTGCTCATAATAATTTTACATTATTTCACCCATTTTAAGCTATTGATACCAATCGAATATTTGGTTATAACTTAGTTACTACAACAGTTTTATCTTTACCTATTTCATGGTTCTCATTTCATCTCTTAACTATTCAGTTAGAGAATGTATTGTCTTAGCTTATTGGTCGTTGTAATGATTTTTGAAGAAGTTTTATGATAATTAATTTATCAATTGCCTTAAAATATTGGATTAAGTGCTCAATTCTTTACAACAATAACCAATGCATGTGAATATATATATATATATATATATATATATATATATATA
>AWOL01S0168361.1:19139-33331 GCA_000715115.1 Nicotiana otophora | reverse complement strand
TTGGGTCGTGACACACATCGACTGAGATCAGGAGCTTCCTAGGGTTGGCATGCTATTATCATCAATTTGTGGAGCGCATCTCATCTAGTGCAGCACCTTTGACTAGATTGACCAAGAAGGGTGCTCTATTCTGATGGTCCAATGATTGCGAGACGAGCTTTCAGAAGCGCAAGACCGTATTGACTTTAACACCAGTGTTAGTGCTGCCTTCTGGTTTAGGGATGTATACTATGTATTGCAATGCTTCACGCGTTGGTTTGGGTTATTTATTGATGCAGGAGGGGCGAGTTATTGCATATGCTTCATGTTAGTTGAATCCCCAAGAGAAGAATTACCATGATTTGGAGTAGGTTGCGATCGTTCACGCTCTTATGATCTGGAGGAATTATCTTTATAGGATGTCTTGTGAGGTTTACACCGATCATCATAGCCTGCAGCATTTGTTCAAGCAGAGGGATCTTAATTTGAGGCAGCGTAGGTGGCTTGAGTTACTGAAGGATTATGATATTACCATCTTATATCATCCGGGCAAGGCGAATATAGTTGCATATGCCTTGAGCAGAAAGGCAAAAAGTATGGGTTGTTTGGCATTCATTTCAGCGGAGGGGAGGCCACTAGCTTTGGACATTGAATCCTTGGCTACCAGACTTGTGAGGTTGGATATTTCAGAGCCCAACCGAGTTCTTGCGTGCGTCGCTGCTCAGTCTTAACTATTCGAGCAGATCAAGGCTTACTAGTTTGATGATCCGCACTTGTTGTTTCTCAGAGAGACGTTACTATAGGATGGTGCCAAGGAGGTTATTATCGGTGAGGATGGTGTTCTGCGAATTCAAGGTCACCTATGTGTTACTAGTGTTGATGGCTTGAGGGAGAAGATCCTAGAGGAAGCACATAGTGCTTGGTATTCTATTCATCAGGTGCTACGAAGATGTATCATGACCTGAGGCAGCATTATTGGTGGCGTTGTATGAAGAAGGACATAGTTAAGTATGTTGCGAGGTGTCTAAATTGCAAGCAGGTCAAGAATGAGCATCAGAGGCCAGGTGGCATACTTCTGCAGATGATTATACCGGAGTGAAAATGGGAGCGCATTACTATGGACTTTGTAGTTAGGTTGTCGCGAACCTTGTAGAAGTTTGATGTTGTTTTGGTCATTGTCGACGGGTTGACCGAGTCGGCACACTTCATTCCGGTTGTGACCACGTATTCTTTAGAGAGGTTGGCCCAGATTTATATTCAGGAGATTATTCGGTTGCATGGTGTGCCTGTCTCCATCATATCAGATAAAGGTCCTCAATTGACTTCACATTTCTGGAGAGCAGTACAGAGAGAGTTGGGGACCCGTGTAAAGCTCAGCACAACCTTCGATTCCCAGACCGACGGGCAGTCGGAGCGGACAGTTCAGATTTTGTAGATATGCTCAGAGCATGTGTGATTGACTTCGGATGGTAGTGGGATCGATTCTTGCCTTTCGCAGAGTTTGCTTACAACAACAATTATCAGTCCAGCATCGAGATGGCTCCATTTGAGGCTTTATATAGTTGGCGATGTCGTTCTCCCATCAGATGGTTTGAGCCCGGCGAGGCTAAGTTATATGGTATTGATTTGGTGAAGGATGCCTTGGAAAAGGTAAATTTGATTCAGGAGCGACTTCGGACGGCACAGTCTAGACAGAAGAGTTATGCGGATTAGAAGGTACGTGATTTATCATTTATGGTAGGCGAGAAAGATCCTTTGAAGGTCTCGCCGATGAAGGGGATCATGAGGTTTGGGAAGAAGGGCAAGTTGAGCCCAAGTTTTATAGGCCCATCTGAGGTGTTGAGGCGAGTTGGGGAGGTTGCTTATGAGCTTGCCTTACCTCCTAGTTTATCGGGAGTCCATCAGGTTTTCCACGTGTCTATGCTCCAGAGCTATCATGCCGACAAATCGCATGTGTTAGACTTCAGCACAGTTCAGTTAGATGAGAGCCTGGGTTATAAGGAGGAGCCAATTTCCATTGATGATAGGAAGGTTCACCAGTTGAGGTCCAAGAAGATTTTTGCGGTAAAAGTTCAGTTGAGGGGCCAACCAGTCGAGGAGGTGACTTGGGAGGCCGAGGAGGGCATGCGGAGTAGATATCCACACCTATTCGACACTTCAGATATGATTCTAGACCCGTTCGAGGACGAACGTTTGGTTAAGAGGTGGAGAATATAACGACTCGACTGGTCGTTTTGCCTTGTAGATTCCCGATCGCCTAACTAAGACTCCCCGTATGTGCTTTTACTGTTTTATGACTTGCGGGGATGGTTAGTTTGGGGCTTGGACAGGTTCGTATTGAAATCGGAACACTTGGTTCCTTAATTTGGCTTTAAAATGCTAAGTTTGACTTTGGTCAACATTTTAAGTAAACGACCTCCGAACTGGGATTTGACAGTTCCAATAGGTTCGTATGATGATTTTGGCCTTGGGAATATGTTCGGATCGGGTTCTGGATGACCCGGGAGCGTTTCAGCACTTAATACTCATAGTTGGCACCTTGAAGGTTTTAAAGTTCTATAAATTTGGTTTGGAGTAGGTTTTGGTGTTATCGAGGTCCATTTGGGATTCCGAGCCTCGAAATAGTTCTGTATGGTAATTTGGGACTTGCACGCAAATTTTGGTGTCATTCCGAGTAGTTTAAGTATGTTTCGGTGCATTCGGAGTAAGTTGGAAGAACTTGAAGTTCATAAGTTGATTCAATTTGGTTTGGGGTGTGATTCTTAGGTTTGATGTTGTTTTATGCATTCCGAGGGTTCGAGCGAGTTTTTTTTATGATTTCCAACTTGTTGGTATGTCTGGGCGGGGGCCCCAGGGGCCTTGGGTGTTAATCGGACGAGGCGCAGAATTCATTTGGAATTGGAAGAGCAGCTGAAGCACAAGGTTTCTGGTGTAATCGCAGAAGCGAGCCATGGACTGCAGAAGTGGCGCTGTACAGGCTGCCCAATGATCGCAGAAGCGGCGAAGGGATCGCATCTGAAAACCAATCTCGACCACACATGCAAGTCATAATTCACATTATGAAGCTTGTCGAGACCTTAAACTGTCGAATGGGGCGCTAATTCCCAAAACGACCGGTAGAGTCGTTACATTCTCCACCTCTTAAACAAACGTTCGAACTCGAACGTGCCCAATACCACTCTAAGGTCATCAAATCACTGAATGTACTTATCATACATATGCTCGTGGGTGACTCCATGTCACCCCAATCCACATAGGCCCGACAACGCCATCTCAACTGAATATTTTTCCTTCCACCCATACTGGCAAACCTTAGACAAGCTACATGATGTTCGGAATTGGAGTTAGAAGTTCATAGAACAATTCAGCGCATTTTGGAAAAATAATAAAGTTGATGTGTGCTAATTATATTATTTTGTATGCAGACGAGGACTATTAATATGATGGATATCAATTGGATATGATAATAAGTGTGTGAGGCATATTATAAGTTATGTGGGTTTTAGGGAGAGGCCTAAGCCTAAGTCAAGTTGAAAATTTCATGATAGACTAAAATTCCAAATGAGTACGCACAAGACCAAATTTTGGAGGAGAATATCTATATATACAGATATATATAAAGAGTTATGTGATGTACAACCTTTCCAATGAAAGATCTTTGAGTATACTTTCTAACGCTTCAAACCGTTCGTCATTTGGATACTCCTACAAGAAGTTATGACCAAATTGCCAAAGCTGGCAGAATTTTACACTACCGCGCTGCCCCATGTGGCGCCCCATGCGCTGCGCCTGTGGAAAATTCCAAAATGTTTTGAAATGTCATTTCCTGACACTTTGTACATAGCTGCCCCGTTTCCCGAGGCTCCCCATGCGCCGCGGCTGCACAAAATCTGGGTTTTCATAACCCGACCCCCATTTCATGTAACTCGTTTAGGGTTAATAATTTTGGGTATTTTCTAGTGTTTTAGAGAGAGGGGAGAGTAGTTCTAGAGAGAGGAAAGGAAGGACTAAGGATTTCACTACTCTACCTAGAATCAAACCTTGAAATCGCATCAAAAGGTTACGAGAACTTCAAAGAGGTAAGAATTTCTTTCCCTAATTCTTCAATTTTGAAATCTAACTAGAAATGGGTTACCAGTAAGATGATTCTTGGATGCGAGAGTATTAGTTATACATACTTGTACCAATAAGGTTGTGGGAAGATTGTTGAGTTCAAATGGATAAAGATTGGGTTGAAAATGTAGAAATCTTCAAAGATTTTAATTGAAGATTTGAAAGGCAACCCGATGTCGGAATTCGATAATTTTTGTATGGTTGAACTCGTATCGGAACAAATGTTCAGATTTCGTGAGTTTTTTTCCAGGATTCGAAATGTGGGTCCAACTGTCGATTTTTAAAATGAATTTCGGATTTTAATCCGGAAAATTAGTAATTTCATATGGAATTAATTCCTACGATTTGTATTGAGTATATTGAAATGTTTGTGACTAGATTTGAAGCTTTCGGACACAAATCCGCGAGGCAAAGGTTTATTGAAATCTTGAAATCGGTTGCAAAGCGAATTAAGTGTCTTGTCTAACTTTGTGTGGGGGAAACCACCCCTTAGGATATGAGATGATTGTGTCATTCGTGTTATGTGAAGGTCGTGTACGCAAGGTGACGAGTAGATACACGACCTATATGTGGTATTTGACAGGTTTGGACCGTTAGGCTCCTTTATACAATTATTTGTAAATATCGTGTCATGATTATATCTTTTGTTGTTAGAATTGTTTGTACGTGCTTTACTTGAAATTGTTAGCATATATTCCATCCTTATTGTCAAGTTCAGCCTTATATGCTAATTGTTGATTGTAGTCACTTGTTGAATTACTGCTTTGTCTGCTACATGCTTCAATTATTAATTGATGCTCATAAACTGTGCCTTGATTGTGGATTGTTATTACCTTGCTATTTGACTTCGTGAGCTATCGTGTAGCTTTTTCGTTAATTATGACTTCTTTGTGTAGACTCATTCTTCCTTTTGATTTTGTGGTATATGGTAGTTGGTTGTAAAGTGGTTGTTTAATTTTCACTCAATAATTTCCAAAAGACCTGATTCCGTAAACAACAATCCTCACACAGAAGGCAAGAAGACAAGAGTACGTGTAATGGTTAATATCGTCATAATTCACCTTTTAAAACCAATATGGGTGATTTAACTATGGGTATGCTTGTGCAAGTGTTCTACCATAATTCCAGTCAACAAATAAGAGTAGAGTCAATGAATGACACATAAGCAATGATCACCGCGAAATGTACGGTGTAACAGAAGGCAATGAAGTTTGAAGTAGTGACCAACACAACAAAATTACCTACATAGAGCTGAATAAATAGTGCAACATGGAGGAAAACAATTAATAGTATGCTAAGGAAAACAACAATCAAAGACAATATCACAGAAAAGGGGAAATGACAACAAGAGCACTCCCGAGTTACCGCCTCGTAGTCTTAAATCGTAAATGAATCACAACTTTTCTTATATCACTGCGGGAGCTTTTATATTTAGTTTTTGAAAATCATTTTCCCGAAATAGCATCCTGTGTTTTAGCCCACCTCATCACACCGCATGGCTTATAGTAGTTCCCCTACTAGCCACGCGTTTCAAGCCCACATTATCTTACTGCATGCGTTTCAACACCCAGACCTTATACCACCGCATGCGCATCAATAACGACAGCACGACAGAAACCTAATGCAACATAATAACAACTGCAAGGCAGAAACCTCGTGCAAACACAATAACAACCGCACGACAGAAAGCTCGTGCAAACACATAACAATTATCTCAACAAAACGCGTATGCCAAAAACATAACAACTTAAATAAATGACTTTCACCATCTGTGCCTACATGCCACAATATTTTCTCAAAGCAGTTTCAATATCACAACCATATATAGCCCTCGTCCCAACAACACGGAATACAATAGCAACAATAACAATAACACGAGAATACGACAAGTAAATAAACATAAGAACTTCAGAACACAAAGAAACGGAAGAACGAATGCACAGTGAAAGACACAACAGGGAAATAATAGTCTCAACAAGAATAGTTCAACAAGGGAGAGATAGTGTGTAACAATGATTCCATGAAAGTGCAATTCGACAACAAGAGAGATAGCATAAATCAATGACCCCAAATAAGAACACGTCAACAATGAAAGGGGTAACAATCTTCTATTAAGGCTAAGCAATTACAGAAGATTTAATAATGATTTCAATTAACGTTTAAGCAATTACAAAAAGATAATAATGACTTCAATTAAGTTTAGGATATTACAGAAAGATAGCATGATGATAAAAGAGGCAACAACTTTAGTTAAGGCACATAAGAGTTTAATTGGCAATAAGGGTAGAACATGAAGCGATTAATTCCAATTAAGATACGTAAGGGTGAATTCAGTAAATGAGGAATTTAACATAACAAAACAACTTCATATTTAATGGACATAAGAACCTAAATGCACTAGACGGTCAAAATTTCAAAAATAAGTCCGGGCACGTACACATCACCTCGCGTACTCGGCCTTCACATGACACAATTAGCACAAAAGACTCAAATCCTAAGGGGTAGTTCCCCCACACAAAAGTTAGGAAAAATACTTACCTCAAAGAAGCTAGATCGTTACTCTAAAACGACCTTCTCGAGTGAATAATCCTCCGGACGACTCAAATCTAGCCAAGATAACTTCTATTCATTAATAAATCTCATGAAAATTAATTCCGGATAATAAAGCTTCAATATTTAACAAGAACTAAAAGTCAACCCAAAAGTCAAACCCTTAGCCTGCACCTCGGAACCTAACAAAAATTATAAAATCCGAACACCCATTTGATAACGAGTCCAACCATACAAGAATTACAAAATTCCGATATCAATTCATCCTTCAAATCATCATTTTATATTTTGAAGAATTTCGACAAATGTTTCCCAAATTTCCAACTTAATTCACTAATTAAATGATGAAAATAGCAATAGATTCATGAAATATGTAACACCCCAGAAAATTTCGAAGTACTTTACTGTAAAGCCCCGTAAAATTTTGCAAAAGAAACTAATGTTTCGTGGTGCCGAATTAGTTTTACGTGTTGAGTATTATAGAAATTCTTCGCAGTGAGCTTGCTCGCCGCGGCTCGGACCTTTGGGGTTGAACAATGCACCGAAAAGTAAAGGAAAGTTTTGGCAGAAAAGTACATTTCTGCGGTCCATTATGCGACCGCAGAATCACTCTGCGGACCGCATAATGGACGCAGAGTGAGGCAGTTAATGGGGTCAGTTGGAAGCAATTATGCGGTCGACTATGCGACCGCATAACTGTTATGCGGTCGACTATGCGACCACAGAACAATTATGCGGACCACATAGTGACCGCAGACTCAGGTAGAGTTTTGGTCATTTGGGACACCAATTATGCGACCGATATGCGGTCTGCATAACCATTATGCGGTCGCATATGCAACCGCAGAACCTGTCCCAGAGCTTCATTTTTGGGTTTTTAAAACCCGACCCTACTTCGTTAAATACACGTTTTGGGCCATTTTTGAGATATAATCTGACATTTTAGAGTGAGAGGGAGTGCCCTATAGTGAGAAGGTGTTCTTCAATGATTGTTCTTCAATTCGTGCTAAGGTTTTGGAAGATTAAGAAGGCAAGCTCACTAGGTCTTCATCTTATAGGTAAGATTCTACACCATAAACCCTAATTTCGAAATCATCTGAAAATGGGTAATTTGCAAGATACTATTTAGGCATGAGAGTTGTTTATTTTACATGCATGTGTTATCAAAAGGTGTAGCAAGATTGTTGAGCTAAAAATGGTAAAGATTGGGTTGTGGGATGATGAAGTCCTTCATAAAAAGGACATTGAAACCTTATGCACACCTAGTGTTTGATAAAATGCTCAAGTGAACTAGAACCATGATCATCTTCGTAATTTTGATTCAATTTATTATATTTCTAAAATAGATTGAAGTTGCTAAGAATTCCAGAACATTTTAGAGTGTAAGGAAGCTCAAGTGAGGTATGTTGGCTAAACTCTTCTCTTAGAATTGAATCCCACGATATTCATGTAAATTATGTAAGTCCCGAGTGATTCATTATGAAATTGGCTATTCCGAGTAAGATTGGGTTGAGTGATATATGTTAAACAAGCATCCTAAATGCTACATTCATATTATGTTACCAATTGAGGATGTGTTAAAATATGGGATGTGCATTAATAATGTTTTGACTTTAAGTCAAGTTCAAATGAAGGCTATTATGCCAAATTTTATGAAATCACTCTATGTGCCTTAGACTCCAAATTGCTCACATGTGTACTATACACCTCAATTTGAATTGTATTTATTGTTGATGATGATAATGATGTTTGTAATTGATAAGGTGAGCATGAAATACTGAATATGGCCAACGTGCCAAGAATGATCTTATAATTATGGCCACTAGTGCCAATGAAATGAAAAGATGTGAAAGTATTATGAAATGCGATGATTGATATAAAAAGGTTGAAATCTCAAATAAGACGGCCTAGCCGATCGGGTCGTGACCGGACACCATGCCGCACACATGGTGGTGATTGTGCTGGAAATTATAATTGAAATGGTAATTGTGGTTGATGTTCCTAATGGATAGCCTAGCCGATTGGGTCGTGATCGGATTCCGTGTTAAAGACGCTGGTATTGATATTGCGAAAATTGTGGTTGATGTCACTAATGAGATGACCTAGCCGATCGGGTCATGATCGGACTCCGTGCAAAGAGTACGGTGGTACTGGTATTGTGAATAGTGGTATTGTGGACAATGGTATATCGATACTAAAAATCTCCCAATTTGAGATATGGAAATTAATTTGAACACTGTCTTGATCCTAAATTGAGGTTTGATGTTGATTAAGGCTTTCATTGATATTATAATAATCTTGTTGTATTATGTTTCACTCTATTGAGAGGGTGTTTAGGTATACATACTAGTGCTATTCAACGGTGCTAACGTCCCTTTTGCCGGAGGCGCTGCATCTTTAAATAGATACAGGTGGTTCCACAGCAGGAGATATTGATCAGTTATAGGAGTGCACCTTCTTCCCAACTGACTTGATGAGCCCCATTTCATTTCGGGGTCATGAATCTTTTGTACTTTATGTATTCTGTTTGAGGTATAGCCGGGGCCTTAATGTCGGCATTATCATTGTACTCTCTTTATTTATAGAGGCTCCGTAGACATAGTGTGGGTTGTGTATTGGTGCTGGGGAAAGCCAAACTATGTTATGTTGTGGATGTATTACTTGTCTATTTGAGACTTTAAAAATAATAAAACAATTGGAAATGAATTTGTATTGTAGACATGAAAACATTTTCGTCTAATTAATGATAATATGTATTATCTCTATTCATGGATGAGTTTGGGTAGAATGAAATCTAATAGGCTTTCTCGGTCGGGTTTACTCGGTTGAGCGCCGGTCGCGCTCCTCGATTTTAGGGCGTGACAAACTTGGTATCAGAGTCTAATGTTTTAAAGAGTCCTAGGATGTCTCGGAGCCATGTCTAGTAGAGTCCTTATTATTGGTGTGTTGTCGACCACATCTATAATTAGGATGCTACATGGGCATTTAGGAATATTATCCTTCTTTGATATTCCGAATAACAATCTTCCCACACCCTTTTATAACACATGCATGTAGAGTAAATAACTCTCATGCCCAAAAATTATCTTGCTAGTTACCCATTTTCAGAAAATTTCGAAATTAGGGTTTAGGGTGTAGAATCTTACCACTTGGATGAAGATCTAGTGAGCTTCCCTTCTTAATCTTCCAAAACTTGAGCAAGAATTGAAGAAAAATTATTGAAGAACACCTTCTCACTCTAGGGCACTCTCTCTCACTCTAGAATATCGGATTATGTCTAAAAAAACGGCCCAAAGAGTGTATTTAACGAAATAGGGTCGGGTTTTAAAAACCCAAAAATGAAGCTTCAGAACAAGGTATGCGATTGCATATGCGATCACATAACCGATATGCGGATCGCATATCTGTCGCATAATTGATTACAAAATAGCCAAAAGAACTGTCTGTGTATGCGGTCCGCATAACTATTATGCGGTCGCATAATGCACCGCATAACAGTTATGCGATCGCATAGTCGACCGCATAGTTGCTTCCAACTGACCTAATTAACTGCCTCACTCTGCGGCCATTATGCGGTCCGCAGAGTGGTTCTGCAGTCACATAATGGACCGCTGAAATGCAGTTTTCCGCCAAAGAATTTCCTTTACTTTTCGGTGCATTGTTCAACCCAAAAAGCCTGAGCCGCGAAGAATTTCTACAATCCTCAAACACGTAAGCCTAGTCCGGCACCATGAAACATTATTTTCTTTGCAAATTTTACCGGGCTTTACACTTAAATACATCAAAATTTTCCGGGGTGTTACATTCTCCCCCGCTTAGGATCATCCGTCCTCGAATGAGGGTAAAAATCTGTCACTAGCATCTTATGCAACTCAGTTTGTTTCATAAAACTTTTGAGCAGCCCCAAATTTGACTAACTCCCAAAATTTTCAAACATTTTGCCTGCAATGGATTGTTGTATTGTTTCTTGTTGACTTCCACAACAAGCGATGATTCGGCCCTATTTTGCACAATTACCCCTCGTTTACTAGAGTCCGCAAGACAAACTCCCAAACTAGCCAATTGGTGAACTTCTTTGGCCAATGACCTTTGATATGCCTCCAAATATGTTAAGCTACCCATAGATTTTCGGCTAAGTGCATCCGCCACAACATTAGCCTTCCCCGGATGGTATAAAATGTCAATGTCATAATCCTTGAGTAATTCAAGCCATTTTCTCTGCCTCAGATTCAATTCTTTTTATTTGAAAATATAGTGAAGGCTTATGGTCCGTGAATATATCCACATAGACCCCATATAAATAATGACGCCAAATTTTCAATGCAAATACCACTGCTGCAAGTTCTAAATCATGTGTTGGATAGTTCTTTTCATGATTCTTGAGTTGCCTAGAAGCATACGCTATCACCTTCCCATGTTGCATTAATACACATCCAAGCCCGATTCTTGAAGCATCACAATATACCACATATCCATCTATACTCTCTGGTAGAGTCAACACTAGTGTCGTAGTCAATCTTGCTTTCAATTCCTGGAAACTCTTTTCACATGCATCTGACCATTGGAACTTAATTGCCTTCTGCGTCAATTTAGTCAATGGAGAGGAAAGAGTAGAAAACCCCTCCACAAACTTTATGTAATATCCAGCTAAGCCTAAGAAACTGTGAATCTCTGTTGGAGTTGTAGGCCTCGGCCAATTCTTCACAGCTGCAATTTTCTAAGGATCAACCTTAATTCCTTCATTAGAGACAACATGACCCAAGAATATGACCGACTCGAGCTAAAATTCACATTTTGAAAACTTTGCATATAATTTGTGCTGATGCAGGGTTTGCAACAATACCATGAGATGATCAGCATAGTCCTCCTGACTTCGTGAATATACAAGAATATCGTCAATGAACACTATCACAAAGGAGTCGAGGAATGGCTTAAAAACGCGATTCATAAGATCCATGAAGGCTGCTAGAGAATTTGTTAGCCCAAAAGACGTTACTAGAAACTCAAAATGCCCATACCGGGTTTTAAAAGCTGTTTTTGGAATATCCCGCTCCTTGACCTTCAATTGGTGATACCCGAATCGTAAATCGATTTTGGAGAAGTACCTGGCACCCTGCAATGTATCAAACAAGTCATCTATCCTTGGCAGTGGGTACTTATTTTTGACTGTTACCTTATTAAGCTACCGATAGTCAATACACATTCTCAGTGACCCATCTTTCTTTTTTACAAAAAGGACCAGTGCGCCCCAAGGCGACACACTTGGCCGGATAAAAGCCTTTTCTAACAAATCTCTCAATTGTTCCTTTAGCTTCTTTAATTCTGTCGGTGCCATTCTGTAGGGTGGAATAGATATAGGATGCGTGTATGGCATCATATCAATCCCAAAATCAATCTCCCTGTCTGGTGGGATCCCAGAGAGTTCATCCGGAAAGACTCCCAGAAGTTCATTCACAACAGGCGTACTATTCAGACGCTTGAGGATATGTTGCATGCTTGCGTTCTAGACTTCAAAGGTAGTTGGGATGATCATTTACCACTCATAGAATTTGACTACAACAATAGCTGTCACGCTAGCATTCAAATGGCACCGTTCGAGGCTTTATATGGTAAGAGATGTAGATCTCCCATTGGGTGGTTCAAAATTGGGGAGGTAGAGTTGATAGGGCCAGACCTCGTGCATCAGGCCATGGAAAAAGTTAAAATCATTAAGGAGTGGTTGAAGACTGCTCAGAGTCGTCAAAAATCCTATTCGGATGTTCGTCGTAGGGATTTGGAGTTCAAAGGAGATGATTGGGTATTCTTGAATGTTTCTCCCATGAAAGGGGTAATGCCATTTGGTAAGAAAGGGAAATTGAGTCCGAGGTATGTCGAACCGTACAAAAGCATTCAGAGGATCGGTGAGGTGGCGTACAAGGTTGAGCTACCACCTGAGATGTCATTAGTACACCCGGTGTTTCATGTGTTTATGTTGAAGAAAGTAGTTAGAGATCCGACACTCACTGTTCCGGTTGAGACTATTGAGGTAAATGAGAAATTGATTTACGAAGAGATTCCGATTTTTATTATTGATCTCTAAGTCTGGAAATTGAGAAATAAAAAAATTACCTCCGTGAAAGTGTTGTGGCAAAACCAACAGGTTGAAGAGGCTACTTGGGAGGCCGAGGAAGAAATGAAAAACAAGTATCCTTATTTGTTTGAATGACCATGTATTTATAAATATGTGATATAGGAAATTTATAAGACTTACTTTCTATGAATTATATATGATTTGTACATTTGATGTTGAGGGTGTTCCGTTCTAGAAATATATTGCTTATGAGGCCACAGTTGGTGTTGTTTCGTATTATGTTATGTCGTTGGATTATGTATATGATGTAGAATGTGTTTCCGGGGGTCTTTGACAGGTGGATAGGCCAAATTACAAAGGAAACTCTCGCGAAATTTGTGAAAATTTAGGGATTTAGTCAAATTTGGGGCTGCTTGTTTGTGGTATAAAAAAAACCTAAGTTGCATAAGGTGATAATGACGGATTTTTACTTTCATTCGAGGACGAATGATCCTAAGCGGGGGAGAATGTAATACCCCAGAAAATTTAGAAGTACTTAAGTGTAAAGCCCCGTACAATTTTGCAAAAGAAAGTAATGTTTTGTGGTGCCGAATTGGTTTTACGTGTTGAGTATTATAGAAAGTAATGCTCAAACGTTTTGGGTTGAACAATGAACCGAAAAGTAAAGGAAAGCTTTTGGCAGAAAACTGCTTTTTTGCGGTCCATTATGCGACCGCAGAATCACTCTGCAGACCGCATAATGGTCGCAGAGTGAGGCAGTTAATGGGGTCAGTTGGAAGCGATTATGCGGTCGACTACGTGACCGCATAACTGTTATGCGGTGCACTATACGACCGCAGAACAATTATGCGGACCGCATAGTGACCGTAGACTCAGGTAGAGTTTTGGTCATTTTCTACACCAATTATGCGACCGATATGCTGTTCGCATAATCATTATGCGGTCGCATATGCGACCGCAGAACCTGTTCCGGAGCTTCATTTTTGGTTTTTTAAAACCCGACCCTACTTCGTTAAATACACATTTTGGGCCATTTTTGAGATATAATCTAACATTTTAGAGTGAGAGAGAGTGCCCTAGAGTGAGAAGGTGTTCTTCAATAATAGTTCGTCAATTCTTGCTAAAGTTTTGGAAGCTTAAGAAGGCAAGCTCACTAGGTCTTCATCCTAGAGATAAGATTCTACACCCTAAACCCTAATTTCGAAATCATTTGAAAATGTGTAATTAGCAAGATAATTTTTGGGCATGAGAGTTGTTTATTTTACATGCATGTATTATCAAATGGCGTAGGAAGATTGTTAAGCTAAAAATGGTAAAGATAGGGTTGTGGGATGATGAAGTCCTTCATAAAAAGGACATTGAAACCTTATGCAAACCTAGTGTTTGATAAAATGCTCAAGTGAGCTAGAACCATGGTCATCTTCCTAATTTTGATTCAATTTGTTATATTTCTAAAATAGATTGAAGTTGCTAAGAATTC
>AWOL01S0168361.1:0-17775 GCA_000715115.1 Nicotiana otophora | reverse complement strand
ATTCATTATGAAATTGGCTATTCTGAGTAAGATTGGGTTGAAAGATATATGTTCAACAAGCATCCCAAATGCTATATTCATGTTATGTTACCAATTGAGGATGTGTTAAAATATGGGATATGCATTAATAATGTTTCGACTTTAGGTCAAGTTCAAATGAAGGCTATTATGCCAAATTTTGTGTAATATCTCTATGTGCCTTAGACTCTAAATTGCTCACACATGATCAGACACCATGACGCACACATGGCGGTGATTGTGCTGGAAATTGTAATTGAAATGGTAATTGTGGTTGATGTTCCTAATGGATAGCCTAGCCGATCGGGTCGTGATTGGACTCCGTGTTAAAGACGGTGGTATTGGCATTGAGAGAAATTGTGGTTGATGTCTCTAATGAGATGGCCTAGACAATCGGGTCGTGATCGGACTCCGTGCTAAGAGTACGGTGTTACCGGTATTGTGAATAGTGGTATTGTGGACAATGGTATATCGTTACTAAATATCTCCCAATTTGAGATATGAAAATTAATTTGAACACTGTCTTGATCCTAAATTGAGGTTTGATGTTGATTAAGGCTTTCATTGATATTATGATAATCTTGTTGTATTATTTTTCACTCTATTGAGAGGGTGTTTAGTTATATATACTAGTGCTATTTAACGGTACTAACGTCCCTTTTGCCGGGGGCGCTGCATCTTTAAATGGCTGCAAGTGGTTCCACAGCAGGAGATATTGATCAGTGATAGCAGTGCACCTTCTTCCCAGCTGACTTGGTGAGCCCCACTTCATTTTGGGGTCATGAATCTTTTGTTCTTTATGTATTCGATTTGAGGTATAGTCGAGGCCTTGTTGTCGGCATTGTCATTGTACTCTCTTTATTTATAGAGGCTCCGTAGACATAGTGTGGGTAGTATATTGGTGCTGAGAAAAGACAAACTATGTTATGTTGTGGATGTATTACTTGTCCATTTGAGAATTTAAAAATGATAAAACAATTGGAAATGAATTGGTATTGTAGACATGAACTTATTTTCATCTAATTAATGATAATATGTATTATCTGTAGTCATGGATGAGTTTGGGGTGAATGAAATCTAACAGGCTTGCTCGGTCGGATTCACTCGGTTGAGCGCCGGTCGTGCTCCTCGGTTTTGGGGCGTGACAAAATATAACAAGATTCGGGTAGAGAACACTTACCCCCATGAGTTGCTTGAAAAACCCACAAAACGTCTCCCCAAATCGAGGTCTACAACGCAAAATATGAAGAAAATGGCCAAACCCTCGACTTATATGATTCTGCCGAGAACTTCCGCATTTGCGGACAAGGAAGCGCAGCTGCGCTCTCGATTTTGCGAGTAAAACTCTGCATCTACGGTTCACACTGCCTGGTCAAAAAACATGTACCTACGCAAAAGAGGGCCGCAGCTACAGCTTCGCA
Organism: Nicotiana otophora; assembly: GCA_000715115.1. Lineage (NCBI taxonomy): Eukaryota > Viridiplantae > Streptophyta > Magnoliopsida > Solanales > Solanaceae > Nicotiana > Nicotiana otophora. Next base: position 16,336 of record AWOL01S0168361.1, on the reverse strand, counting down.
GAAGTGCCTAAACAAACGTAGAAGCGATCTCCCTTACACCTGCAATCTATAACCCGCAGATGCGATGATCGTACCTGCGATCCCTCAACGCAGAAGCGGAAGTCCTACCCAGGATCGATTATCGGAGAAGCGACACACAACACGCAGAAGCAACCCGGCACCTATGCTCTAAAATGCGCAGGTGCGATGCACCAGAAGCAAACCTGCTCACAAGCATGAAAATCATCCAAAACTCGTCTGAAACACAACCGAGGTCCCCAGGACCCCTTCCAAACATACTAACAAGTTCCATAACACCACGCGGACCTATTCGAGGCCTCAAATCACATCAAACAATGTCGAACCTATGAATCACACGACGAATCAAACTTATAATCTTTCAAATCTTCCAATTTCCAAAACTCGTACCGAAACATGTCAAATCAACCCGGAATGACGTCAAAATTTTCATGCAAGTCCCAAATGAGATAACAGAGCTAATCCAACTCTCGTAATCGAAATATGACCCCGATATCACCAAAGTCAACTCTTTGTCAAACCTCTTAATCTTCAAAAACTTCAACTTTTCCAACTTTCACCAAAATGCATCATATTACCCTACGAACCTCCAAATCCAAATCTGGACGTACGCCTAAGTCCAAAATTACAATACGAAGCTATTGAAATAATCAATACNCGCCTAAGTCCAAAATTACAATACGAACCATTTCAGATTCAATAGCATGACATAAAGCCCGTGCAACACATTAACAACCGCACAACAGAAACCTCGTGCAAACACAATAACAATCGCACTGCAGAAATCTCATGCAAACACATAACAATTTTCTCAACAGAACACGTATGCCCAAAACATAAAAACTCAAATAAATGACTTTCACCATATGTACCCACATACCACAACATTTCCTCAAAACAATTTCAATATCACAATCACGTATAGCCCTCGGCCAAACAACACGGAATACAATAGCAACAACAATAACAACACGAGAATATGGAAAGTAAATCAACACATGAACTTCGGAACACAAAGAAATGGAAGAACGAACTCATAGAGAAAGACACAATAGGGAAATAATAGTTTCAACAAGAATAGTTCAACAAGGGATATATAGTGTGTAACAATGATTCCACGAAAGTTCAATTCGACATCAAGAGAGATAACATGAATCAATGACCCCAAATAAGAATACGTCAACAATGAAAGGGGTAACAAATTTCCATTAAAGCTAAGGAATTATGGAAGAGATAATAATTATTTCAATTAAGTTTTAAGAAATTATGGAAAGATAACAATGATTTCAATTAAGGTTAAGCAATTACGAAAATATAGCATGATGATAAAAGAGGCAACAACTTCAGTTAACGCACATAAGAGTTTAATCGATAATAAGGGTAGAACATGAAGCAATTAATTCCAATTAAGACATGTAAGGATGAATTTAGTAAATGAGGAATTTAACATGACAAAAAAACTTCATATTTAATGGACATAAGGACCTAAGAGCAGTAGACGGTCAAATTTCTACAAATAAGTTGTCACGCCCCAACCTTGGGAAGTGCAACCGGCGCTCAACCGAGTGAACCCGGCCGAGCAATCCTGTTAGATACTTCTACCCAACTCACTCATGATCAAGAAAAGACGTGATTTCATTAATTATACAGTAGGAAGCTCATTCATGCAATAATAAATTGTTTCATTAGCTATTTCGTCTTTCAGTCTCAAAATACACATATTCTCATAGTCTGAGTGGAACAAGTGATCACACACAACATAACTTGCTTAACATTCCCACCACCCATATACAACCCACATAGTGGCTTCGGAGCCTCCAAAGATACAAATGAAAGTAAAGATGGTGTCGGGAACAAGGCCCTGGCTATACCTCAAAAAGTGACCACAATATAAATAAAAGGTACAATACATGACCCCAGAATGAGACGGGGCTCACCGAGTCCGCTGAGAAGAGGATGCAGCACTATCTGTGATCAACACTATCTGCTATGTAACCACCTGAATCCATTTAAAGATGCAGTGCCCCCCACAAAAAGGATCTTAGTACTGTCAAATAGTACTAGTATGTATAATTAAACACAATCTCAATAGAATGAACAACAATACAGGGGGGAGACAGTCAAGAATACAATATGAGCTTTAAATAACACTAAAAGATCAAGTTAATGATCAAATAGATTTTTAAGTCAATTCTTGCATTATTAGGTAGGATGGTTTTTAGTGCCAATATGCCACAATCCACAATACTACCATTTGCATACATGGAGTCCAATCTCGGCCCGATCGGCTAAGCCATCTCATTAGAGACATCAACCATATTCACTATTGCATTCACGACACCATCGTGTTATTACACGGAGTCCGATGTCGACCCGATCGGCTAAGCCATCTCATTTGAGACATCAACCATGTTCACAATTTCACTCACAATACCACTGTGTTATTACACGGAGTCCGATCTCGGCCCGATCGGCTAAGCCATCTCATTCAAGACGTCAGCCATTTCAATCGATCATCTAACTTCATATTTCTTTCCCGTCTTTTCAGCACATTGGCACAAGTTGATTTAATTATAAAGTCGTTCTTGGCACTTGGCCTTATTTCATAATTCAAGTCCTTTTCCACAATCCAACATTATTATTATCATCAATAACAACACGGTTTTCATTCAAGACTCTTGATCTCACATGTGAGCAATTTAGAATTCAAGGCACATAGAGGCTTTTCACATAATTTGGCATAACAATCTTTAATCAAAGTTGACGTGCAGTCTAGGCATATTAGCACATATTCTAAGTCTTGAGCATTTCCTCGGATGATGAGATAACATGATGAAAGCATGGGAATACATATTACACATATATTTGCAAAGCAAGCACATTGGGGATAGCAATTTCTAGGACGTTCAATTTGGGACTTACGTCGATTGCATGAATACCGTGGGATTCAAGTATAAGAAGAGGGGGTTTATCCAACATACCTCAATTGAGTCTCTTAAAACTCTAAGATATTTTGGAATATTAGCAATTTAAATCTACTTTAGAAATATAGAATAATTGAACCCAAAATTAGGAAAACGATCATAATTCTAGCTCACTTGAGCATTCTATCAAACACTATATGTGTATTAAGGTTTCATGGCTCTTTTTATGAAAGACGCTACCAACCCACACCCCATTCTTTTCTATCTTTAACTCACAACCTCCCCACATACCTTAGGAACACATGCATGCAAGGTAAGCACTCCCATCCCCATGAATTACCTTACTAATGGCCCATTCTAGTTACAATTTGAAATTAAGAGTTTGTGTGATAGAATCTTACCTCTTAGGAAGAAGACCTAGGTTCCTATCTTGATAATCTTCAAGGTTTTAAGTGAGAATTGAAGAGTAATTTGATGAAGATCACTTTATCCTTCTAGAACCCTCTCTCTCACTCTAAAAATATGAGAAAATAAGTTCAAAATAGTCTAAGGTAGGTGTTTTCGTGGAATAGGGTCGGGTTTAAAAACCCAAACAATGAAGCTCCAGAACAGGTTCTGCGGTCGCATATGCGACGCATAATGCTTATGCGGTCCGCGAAATGACCGCGAAATTGGGGTGCCAAAACTGGAGAGGAACTGACCAGGTCTATGGTCATTATGCGGCAAGAGTGCGGCAAACACTGGAGAGGAACTGACAAGGTCTATGGTCTATGGTTATGCATACCTGTTATACAGTCGCATAATGCACCACAGAACGGTTCTGCGGTCGGATAGTGCACCACAGAACCTCCCTCCGAACAATCCCAAGGCAGGATATGCGACAAGAGTGCGGCCCGCAAAATGGTTATGCGGTCGCATAATGGGCCATAAAAAATGACTTTAAAATGGCCTAGAAGACTGCTACACTCCGCGACCATTCTGCTGTCCGTGGAGTGGTTTTGCGGTTACAAAACGGACCGCAGAAATGCCTACTTATAACCAATATTATCCTTCAACTTCCCAGCGCACTGTTCAATCCAAAAAGTCCAAATCGCGGCTCGTAAGCTTGCCGCGAAGAATTTCTACTATTATTAACCTCTACACCTACTTATGCGTCACGAAAATCTGGGTTTTTAGGAAACATCTTACGGGTCCTTAGATCCTCCCGCACTTAAGATCATTCGCCCTCGAATGAGGATCGGGGTCCATTATTAGCACCTTATACAATTTAGTTTTTCATACCCCACACTAGCAGTGCCCAAATTTAACTAACTCCCCAAATTTCCAAATATTTCGCCATAGTTTTCTTTGTAACTAGGGCTATCCACCTGTCAGAGAACCCTAGAATCACATCCTAAATACGTGTATGCAATCCAACGATGTGGCATAACTCATAACAATACCAACCGTGGCCTCATGTCAACAACATATAATTAAAAGAAACACCTTTACATCAACCGAACAAGTGATACAAATATTCATAGGCCTTCCATGTGGCCTTTTCAACCTGCTGGTTTCACCATAATGCTTTCACGGAGGCAATTTATTTATTCCTCAACTTTCAAACTTGTCTATCAAGAATGGCAACTGGAATTTCTTCATATGACAATTCTTCATTAACCTCAATGGTCTCAACCGGCACAATGGCTTACGGATTCCCAACTACCTTCTTCAACATAGACACATGGAATACCAGGTGGACTAATGACATTCCGGGTCATAGCTCAAGCTTGTACGCCACCTGGCTAATTCTCTGAATGATTTTGTATGGCCCGATATACCTTGGACTCAATTTTCCCTTTTTCCCAAACCGCATAATACCCTTCATGGGGGAAACCTTGAAGAATACCCAATCATCTTCTTTGAACTCTAAGTCTCTGCAACGGACTTCCAAATAGGATTTTTGATGACTCTGGGTAGTTTTTAACCACTCCTTTATGATCTTATCCTTCTCCAAAGCCTAATGTACGAGGTCTGGCCCTATCAACTCAACTTCCCAAGCCTCGAACCACCCAATGGGAGATCTGCATCTCCTACCATACAATGACTCAAATGGTGCCATCTGAATACTCGCATGAAAGCTGTTGTTATAAGCAATCTCTATGAGTGGCAAATGACCATCCCAACTATCCCTGAAATCAAGAACACAAGCACGCAACATTTCCTCAAGCGTTTGATCCGCTCTGCTTGCTCGCCGGTCTGTGGATGGAGGGTTGTACTAAGATTTACAAGTGCCCAAACCTTGCTGAAATTTCTTCCAAAAATTGGCTGTGAACTGAGCCCCTCGATCGGAAATGATGGAAACTAGAGTGCCATGCAGCCTGACTATTTCCTTGATATACAACTGAGCATACTGTTCCACTGTGTCGATATATTTAACTAGCAAGAAGTGTGTTGATTTTGTGAGTCCATCCACGATCACTCAAATTGAATCAAACTTGTGCTAAGTGCGCGGTAACCCTACCACGAAGTCCATATTAATCATTTCCCACTTCCACATTGGAATTTCTATGTTCTGTGCCTTTCCACCAGGTTGTTGATGTTCGCCCTTCACTTGCTGACAATTTGGACAACTTGCCACAAAGTCTACCACATTCCTTTTCATGTCATTCCACCAATAGACTTCCTTGAGATTGTGATACATCTTTGTAGAACCTGGATGCATGAAATACCTAGAAGCACAAGCCTCGATCATGATTCTTTCCCGGAGAACATCTACATTCGGAACACATAGTCGCCCTTGGTACCTTAGTGTACCATCATCCATGCCAAGCGCAAACGCCACAGTCTTATGTATTTCAATCCCCTCTGTTCTAATTGCACCAAAAATGGATCGTTGTGTTGCTTCTCTTTGACTTCCACAACAAGCGAAGATTCAGCCCTATTTTGCACAATTACCCTTCATTCACTAGACTCGGCAAGACGAACTCCCAAACTGGCTAGCTGGTGAACCTCCTTGGCCAACAACCTTTGACATGCCTCCAAATGGGCCAAACTACCCATAGATTTTCGGCTAAGAGCATCCGCCACAACATTGGCTTTCACCGTGTGATACAGAATATCGATGCCGTAATCCTTGAGTAACTCAAGCCATCTTCTCTGCCTCAGATTCAACTCCTTTTGATTGAAAATATATTGTAGACTCTTGTGATCCATGAATACATCCACATGGACCCCATACAAATAATGCTGCCAAATCTGCAATGCAAAAACCACTGCCGCAAGTTCTAAGTCATGCATTGGATAGTTCTTTTCATGATTCCTGAGTTGCCTAGAAGCATAAGCTATAACCTTGCCGTGTTGCATTAATACACACCCAAGCCCGATTCTTGAAGCATCGCAATATACCATAAACCCATTTGTACCCTCTTGCAGGGTCAACACCGGCGCCGTAGTCAATCTCGATTTCAATTCCTGTAAGCTCCTTTCACAAGCATCAGACCATTGGAACTTAACCGCTTTCTGAGTCAATCAAGTCAATGGAGAGGCAAGAGTAGAGAACCCCTACACAAACTTCATGTAATAACCTGCTAAACCCAAGAAACTGCGAATCTCGATTGGTGTGGTAGGTCTAGGCCAACTCTTCACTGCTGAAATCTTTTGAGGATCCACTTTAATTCCTTCTCTGGAGATAACATGACCCAGGAATGTGACAGATTCGAGCAAAATTCATACTTTGAAATTTCGCGTACAATTGGTGTTGATGAAGAGTCTGTAACACTGCCCTTAGACGATCGGCATGGTCCTCTCGACCTCGTGAATACATAAGAATATCGTCAATGAACACTATCCCAAAAGACATTACCAGAAATTCAAAGTGACCATACCGGGTTCTGAAAGTTATTTTCGGAATATCCTGCTCCTGATCTTCAATTGGTTATACCCGGATCATAAATCAATTTTGGAGAAGTATCTAGCACCCTGTAACTGATCAAACAAATTATCTATTCTTGGTAACAGGTACTTATTTTTGATTGTGACTTTGTTGAGCTGCCGGTAGTCAATACACATCTTCAGCGATCTATCTTTCTTCCTTACAAAGAGAACTAGTATGCCTCATGGTGACTCACTCGGTCGGATGAAACCCTTCTGTAAAAAATCCTTCAATTAGTCCTTTATCTCTTTCAACTCTGTTGGTGCCATCCTGTAGGGCGGAATAGATATAGGCTACGTGGCTGGTACCATATCAACCCCAAAATCAATCTCCCTATCTGGTGGAATCTCAGGGAGTTCATTAGGAAAGACCTTTGGAAATTCATTCACAACTGGCATAGATTCGAGTGTTGTTGCCTTAGTAGTGGTGTCCGTAACTCAAACCAAGTGATAGATACACCCTTTATTAATCATTTTCGTGGCCTTAAGGTAAGAAATAAACCTACCCTTCGGCACCACATTATCCCTCTTCCACTCAACAACTGGCTCATTAGGAAATTTAAACCTCACAGTTCTAGTTTGGCAGTCGAGATTAGCAAAACATGAATAAATCCAATCCTTCCCCATATTTACATCAAAATTGACCATCCCCAATTCAATAAGATCGGCCATTATGTCCCGACCATGTACCGTGACAACACAACCCCTATACACCCTTACGACCACAGTAGAATCACCAACCGGAGTAGATATAGAGAACGGCTCATGAAGCTGTTCCGATTCTATCCCAAATTCCATAGCAACATAAGGGGTAACACAGGACAAGGTGGAACCGGGTTCAATAAGAGCATATACATCATGAGTTTGAACAGTCAATATACTTGTGACAACATGTGGAGAAGCCTCTACACTCAGGCGACCACTCATAGCATAGAAATGGTTGGGTCCTCCTAAATCATGGGCACCACCCCTAGTTGCACCATGCCATGCTGGTGCCGGAGGGCCTCAAGCTGGCGGGGGTGCTGAAGATGTAGCAGCTGCAGAACTGGATGGCATGTTGTGCCCCTACCCGCACCCTGGCAGGATTAACGGCACTCCCTCTGAATATGACACCTCAGTTCGCACCTGTAACATACCGGCATGTCCTGGTAGCAGATACCCATATGCACTCTCCCACACTTGGGGCATGGCGGCCTCCGCTGCTACTGGAATCTCCCTCCTGATCGGCCTTGATGGTGCTATCTTGATTGGGCCTCAAGCGACTCCCCTGCTATTGACTATTCCCCGTTGGTGGTGCATTGGCTGAAGACTGAGTATAAGACTGGGATGGCCCTGATGACCCTCCCCTTAAAGCTGATCTCCCACCACCAAATGAATTCCCAGGGTTGCCCGCGGATCAGGCCCTACTTCTAACCTCTCTCTCCATCCTGTTCTTTAACTTTTGGGCCTCAGTATCTTGAGCAAACACCACAATCTTACCATAGTTCATATCAGAATTTAAGGCAGCTATGGCAGCCTCATTAATAACCAAAGGGCTAAGGCCCTGCATAAATCGACGCACTCTAGCCTCCATGGTGGGTATTATGTGAACAACATATTTCGATAGACGCGCAAACTCCATGTGATACTCCCATACGCTCTTACTCCCTTTCTTAAGATTCTCAAAATCTGCTGCACGGGCTGCCCTAGTCTCGGTAGGTAAGAAATGGTCTATAAAGCCATCAGCAAACTCACTCCACCTTGCTGGAGGGTTCCCCTCCTCCCGAGAGTCCTCCCACAACTCAAACCAAGAATATGCCACCCCTTTCAGGCGGTAGGCGGCCAACTCCACTCCATTCGTCTCAGTAGGGCACATAACTCGGAGAGTCTTATACATCTCATCAATAAAGTCCTGTAGATCCTCCTCGGGATTAGCACCCATGAAGACCGGAGGATCCAACTGCAGAAACCTGTTCACCCTAGAACTAGTGAAATCCCCTGGTTGGCTAGATGATGTGGGTGCAACATTCGACCTTTGGGCCTGAGAAGCCACTATCTGATTCATCATTTGAATAGATCCCTTAAGATTAACATCAACTTAAGCGTCATATAGATTTATAAGTCAAATCCCACATTATTAGGTAGGAGGGTTCTTAGTGCCAATATGCCACAATCCACAATACCACCGTGTTCTTACACGGAGTCCGATCTCGTCCCGATCGGCTAAGCCATCTCTTTTGAGACATCAACCATTTCACAACACCAGTGTGTTACTACATGGAGTCCGATCTCGGTCTGATCGGCTAAGCCATCACATTTGAGACATCAACCATGTTCACAATTTCACACACAATACCACTGTGTTATTACACGGTGTCCGATCTCGGCCCGATCGGCTAAGGCATCTCATTCGAGACATCAACAATTTCAATCGATCATCTTACTTCATATTTCTTTCCCATCTTTTCAGCACATTGGCACGAATGGCTTTAATTATAAATTCGTACTTGGCACTTGGCCTTATTTCATAATTCAAGTCCTTTTCCAAAATCCAACATTATTATTATCATCAATAACAACACGTTTTTCATTCAACACTCTTGATTTCACATGTGAGCAATTTAGAAGTCAAGGCACATAGAGGCTTTTCACACAATTTGGCATAACAGTCTTTAATCGAATTTGACGTGAAGTCTAGGGATATTAGCATATATTCCAAGTCTTGAAAATTTCCTCAGATGACGAGATAACATTATGAAACATGGGAATACATATTACACATATATTTTCAAAGCAAGCACATTTGGGATAGCAATTTCTAGGACGTTCAATTTGGGACTTACGTCGATTGCATTAACACCGTAGGATTCAATTCTAAGAAGTGGGGGTTTAGCCAACATACCTCAATTAAGCCTCTTAAAACTCTAATATGATCCGGAATATTAGCAACTTCAATCTACTTTAGCAATATAGCAAAATTGAACCCAAAATTAGGAAAACGGTCATAATTCTAGCTCCCTTGAGCATTCTATCAAACACTATGTGTGTATTAAGGTTTCATGGCCCTTTTTATGAAAGACTCCACCAACCTACACCCCATTCTTTTCTATCTTTAACTCACAACCTCCCCACATACGTTAGGAACACATGCATGCAAGGTAAGCACTCCCATCCCCATAAATTACCTTACTAATGGCCCATTCTAGTTACATTTTGAAATTAAGAGTTTGGGTGATAGAATCTTACCTCTTAGGAAGAAGACCTAGGTGCCTCTCTTGATAATCTTCAAGGTTTTAAGTGAGAATTGAAGAGCAATTTGTTGAAGATCACTCTCTCCCTCTAGGACCCTGTATCACACTCTAAAAATATCCGAAATAAGTTCAAAATGGTCCAAGGTAGGTGTTTTAACAGAATAGGGTCGGGTTTAAAAACCCAAAAAATGAAACTCCGGAACAGTTTCTGCGGTCGCATATGCGGTCCGCGAAATGACCGTGAAATTGGGGTGCCAAAACTAGAGAGGAACTGACCAGGTCTGCGGTCACTATGCTGCCCGGAGACCTGTTCCGCGGTCGGATAATGTATAGAAGAACGGTTCTGCAGTCTCATAGTGCACCGCAGAACCTTCCTCCGAAAGATCCGAAGACGGGATATGCGACAAGAGTGCAGCCCGCGAAATAGTTATGCGGTCGCATAATGGGATGCTAAAATTACTTTAAAATGGCCCATAAGACTACTACACTCCACGGCCATTCTGCATAATGAACCGCAGAAATGCCTACTTCTGCCCAGCGTACTGTCCTACTTCGGCATCACGAAAATACGAGTTTTTAGGAAAATATTTACGGGGCCTTACATAAGTTCCGGCACATGCTCGTCACCTCGCATACTCGGTCTTCACATGACACAATTAGCACAAAAGACTCGAATTCTAAGGGTTAGTTCCCCTACACAAAGTTAGGCAAGATACTTACCTCAAAGGAGCTAGACCTGTCACGCTCCAAACCTGGGCTTGGACGTGACACGGCACCCGGTGCCTGACTACATATGACCGAGCGAACCACCTGGCTGACTGAATCAACATGTTATATCATAACATACTGAATGCGGAAGATAAACTAATACATGATGATATACTTAAAGCCTGAATGATATAAATCAAGTGCGGAAACACTAATACAAGTCTGAAACATATCTGTAGTCAACATTGCTTAACATGAAAAACATGTGACTTTTTCTAAATGTTACTCTACTCTATGAAGCCTCTGATGAAGTACGAAAACACCGACTGTCTGAAAATACTGAAGATTGTAAGGTAATGAAAATGCCTCGAAAGAACTAGGGATCACCAAATAGCTGGTACGAGAATCCTAGTGCTCTGAATCGTCAACCTATAAATCATTACATGTATCGTGAGATGCATTCCCCATGCAAAAGGGACACCGATATATTTGAATTGCAATGGTATGTAAAGCAACTGAAAGAAAGAACTATAAATGCTAAAACTGAAACTGAGCTGATAACTGAGAACTGATAACAGAAAACTGCAATGATAACTAATAACTAGTAACTGAAATGATAACTGATAACTGATAACTGCTGAAACTGAAACATGAAATGCTAGCTGATAAATGATAACTAATAACTGAACTGAACAAAGGAAGTAAGGATATGAATACACCCTTTTCTGAATGATGAACAACATGTCTATCTGAATAAACTACGGCCTCGGGTCCAATATATATGTGTACAAGCTACGGCCTAAGGCCAAATTACACGTATATATAACTGCGGCCTCAGACCCAAAAATGCATAAAGCATCAACTACGGCCTCAGGCCCAAATATGCATAAAGCATAAACTACGACCTTAGGACCATATGTGAATAAAGCATATAAACTACGGCCTCAGGCCCATATACATGTGTTCAACATTGAGGGATTTAAAATTAGGAACTGAGAATCATACTGCAATACATGATACTGAAACACTGAATCACACTGAGTTACATAATACTGAAATATTAAATAGGGCTAGACTGAGACATGTATTCTTGAACTGATTATGAACACTAAAACTTCAACTGTTTATGACATGCTGAGTAATCTATACTGAGACTCGGGGGCATCAAACCCAAGTCTATATTGAATATGCACTTAGCTCACAACGTTCAGAATGAAAGTCATGAACGAGTTATAAAGCTAGAAAATAGAAGTTTTTCAACTACTCAAGGAACTAGGCTTAACTATATTTCTAAGGCTATTAGTAACGTCGTAAAAGAAACGTAATGTAGGGAGAATTATTAACATTCCCAAACAAAGAGATTTATCCTCACATACCTGGACTCTGGCCCTTTTAAGCGTAGCACAATGTTCGTCGCCCCATTCAACGATAATCTATGTCAATATATATATCACATAGAGGAACCAATATTAGCACTAATTTTCCTATTTTAGTAACTTAGGAATTTTATCAAACACCTTATGGGCATAAGGCCTCATAGCCCTTAGTAATTTGTCTTTTCTTTACCAAGTTCTCATTCTACTACTTCTAGGTGATTCTACAATCCCAAATAGATGTAACCAGCACCATTTCTCATCATCCAAATGTTTACAACAATCACAATTCAATAATCCAAAACCCTAGCATAGTTCTTACGGTTCTCTTTATCAAACCCATTTACTATTCTCCCAAAAACTCATCAATTCATAATTACAACTGATTAGGGAGTAGAAGAATTACCTTTTCGAAGTTCACTCCTCTTGAATTCGAGTTCTAGGGTTTCCTTTCTCAACAATAGTGTCTCAACCAAATATCTAATGAGTGGAAGGATTTACCCATGTTACTAAGGTGTTGGAGAATTGAAATTAACTTAGAATCATCATTAGAACTTACCTTGGATGATGGAGGGACCTTGGGGAAGTTAGGTTCTTGAGAGCTTCCCTTTCTAGAGTAGATTTTCATGTTTGGGTTATGGGGGAACGAGGTATGGGGTTTAAATAAGTGAACACGTCATAAAACTGAGGAGGAAAATAAAAATAGCTCGTGTAATCCTCGTCGGCGCGAGGCATCATCAGGGGCGCCACAATAATTGTGCAAGGCACCATCAGAGGCGCCAAAATTATAGTGCCTTTCACCGTCTGGAGCGCTGAGGATGATACCCTGGACAGTGATTTGCACTGTCTGGGGCGCTGAGGTTGATGCCTTGGACAGTGCCTTACACTATCTGTGGCCCTGAGGTTTTATGGCCTTGCACTGTCTTTGGCCATGAGTGTTCATGGCCTTTCACTTTCTAAGGCTATAAGATGGACCTCCCATAAACTTAGTCGATTCTATTAAATTTTATAGACCTCACTCTCGGTCTTGATTATAAAATAATTGTTTCCACCCATACTCATCCCGATTGGACTTCACATGTCTAAAAGGTAACATTAATACTCATTTAACGCATCCACAATAAATCTGTATTTACGGGGTGTTACATTATCTCCCCCTTGGGATCATTTGTCCTGGAATGATTGTTCTGATTGGAACTACGACTTCCTCTAGACCTTAAAAGGGAATGATGGAAACAAGTGAACACTATACTGTCATGAACACATGCATACGAAACTAAATGGATACATGATTACTCATATGCTGAGATACTGAACTGAATGAACACTAAGCTGACAGGATACTGAAATACACGAAGATTATAATATAAGTTCTGAATGAGAAGGATAATTGCCTTCCACATTTCTCCAAATACTTGCCATCTAATATATCATAACACAAGCTTCATAGGGCATCATAATACGCATAACGTGAAAGATATATATGAATATTGGTCAGTTATGGAGACGTGAATTCTGCACTAACATGGATATACGAATACTGAACTGACATGAATATTTGAGTACTGAACTGATATGAATATCTGAGCACTGAACTAACATTGATATCTGAGTACTAAACTGGCATAAATATCCAAGCACTGGGTTGACATGAATGTTATAACTGGAAACGTAAATGTCGTAAAATACTGGAAACTTTAATGTGATAACATGACACGTGAAATACTAGGTGTACAACTGCCAATTTTGGTTGAAACTCTAAATCATAATCTACTTGCCCGATGTATCTGGGACTTAGCTTTCCTTACTTCCCAAATCTTATAACACCTTTCATAGGAAAAACTTTTAGAAACACCCAATCATCAACTTGAAACTCTAGGTCTCTACGCTGCACATCTGAATAGGACTTTTGGCGACTTTGAGCCGTCTTCAAATGCTCTTGAATTACCTTGACTTTCTCCATAGAATGATCGACCAAATCAGGTCCCTAGAACTCTGCTTTGCCAACTTCAAACCAACCAATTGGGGATCTACACCTTCGCCCATACAAATCATGCTTTCAAAATTAGTGAGATAATCTTATTATAAGGTCTATATTTACCAGCTCCACTAAAGGATATGTGTATTTTGTGGTAAAACACTAGGCTTTCTACTGCTCGACTTTCACTTACTGGGAATTCAGACACTTGGCAACAAAGTCTGCGACATTCTTTTTCATGTCATTCCACCATTAAATCTCCTCGAGATCATGATACATCTTTGGGGAACCTGGGTAGAACCTCCTTCTTTAAGTCCATCTATTTCTGGACACACAATCTGTCTTGGTACCTCAAAGTACCACCATCTCCCACTTTGTTCAAAAACCATAGTCTTATGCTTGTGAATCTTCTATTTCACCTACAACAAGTATGGATCATCAAATCGTTTTTACTTCACTTCAGCTACTCAGGAGGAGCAAGTCCTGTTCTGGACAACAATACCACCTTCAAAGTCCCAAAGTCGAACTCCTAGCTTGACTAAGTAGTGAACTTCTTTTACCGTAGTTATCTTGTCTGCCTTATTCATGAGCTATACTTCCCATACCAGATTATCTTTTTAAGCTACTTACTGAAAACTTCCTGAAAACTTTGTGTTTAAACTTCTTTCACTAGTACACTGAAGATTAGAGTCTCATGATCATTCTACTAACTTCGTGTTTCTTAGACATGCTAGGCATATTCCTTGTGGTAATTATATCATTTTTCGTATCCCATGCTAACTTTTTGGGTTTCAAATCTCCAACTGGACTTACTGATGATTTTCACAACTCCCCCTTAGACTAAAGGTTAAGGTCTTATACTTGTGGATTCTTTTTTTTTTTGGATCCGAACAACCTTCCTTATTTTCTGCAATTCTTTGTACTTTACATCAATGACGACTCATCTTCCGACTTACTCTGAGAAATTATTTTTTTATTACTAGGGAAAACTACATTACTCACATAAGTAGAAAGCTAATATATTCACAACTATCATACACAATCTTAATGATCTAACTCTGCTCATAATGTCAATCTAGGGGAAACCCTTTTTTTCGATAACTCTTAAAGCCATTCTTCTATAGCTTGCTCTCTTACTGCCTAGCTGATGTTTTCTCCTTCCATTGTCACTGTACTTCAGGTTTAACTTAAACTCATTGGGTTCTAACATGAGTTTGGTGTTTCAAACTATTACCCACTCACTAGTGTTAACCTATCTAAGTGAATCAAATCGTATCTCTACTAGCTCTGCTGATATAGCTTATTCATCGTATCGACTCAAAACTTACTAATTATTATTTTACTAATCACCTGCTAGAATCATGTTTTCTTGTTCTGCTTCGAATAATTATAGCAAAGCATAAGGTTATTTCTAACTTCCCTCATCATCCGACCATATCCTACAGTCGCACACTATATTTCTTTTGTACTATGTGAGTGGATCACACTTAGGAAAATTTCAGTTGTCTTAAACAAAATTGGAAATATCTAACCCCAAACCTTTTCTATACTTCAAAATCATATCAGACTATAAACGTCCGGGGTAAACACTTAGTGACATAACCTCAGGGGAAACTATCATACCTTTTATCTCACAATAATAGCTGCTTTTTATAGTGACTTATTAACATGGTACTTTCTAATTCTAATATGAATAAATCTGAATAACTTAAAATCATTCCCTGAAATTCAATATCGATGGCTCTTGGTTCTCATTTCGTACATCATATTTCTTAGTCTCATGCGTGAGTCGTACGAAAAACACATCTTTGGCTATAACAAACATTTATAACTCCTAGGTTTTGCCCGTAGGCTCTTTTCTGTTCAAAACTATAGTGATCCATTCTATGCCCGCTACAATTAAATTCTTAACATGTTACACTGTGGGGTCTGACATCTGAACTATCATCATCCAACATGTGGCTCCATTTCTAAGAATTGAAATAAAATTGTTCTGTGAGGTAAAATACATACGGATACACTACCATACATAAAATTGTCCTTCAGAGATGCCATTATCTCATAAATCACTTCCTACACCATCCGGCGAGTCTTGGTCTTCATCCGGACCTATAATATGCGAAGATTTTGCTATAATCACCATTAGTTACATTTTCTTTTAGCACTGATAGGCATCACTGTTATACTCACAAG
>AWOL01S0168343.1:3970-27639 GCA_000715115.1 Nicotiana otophora | reverse complement strand
ACCCATACTCTCCGCCTTTCTACTCAAGGCGTCTGCAACCACATTTGCCTTGCCCGGATGATACATGATTGTAATATCATAATCTTTTAGTAACTCAAGCTATCTGCGCTGCCTCAAATTTAGGTCCCTANTGTGGATCATCATATTGGCGAGCCTTGATCTACTCAAATAGTGAAGACTGGGCCACAACACATGCAAGAACTCGGCTGGGCTCTGAAATATCCAGCCTCATAAGTCTGTTAACCAAGGACTGAATATCCAAAGCTAATGGCCTCTCCTCTGCTGAAATGAAAGCCAAACTACCCATACTCTCCGCCTTTCTACTCAAGGCGTCTGCAACCACATTTGCCTTGCCCGGATGATACATGATTGTAATATCATAATCTTTTAGTAACTCAAGCTATCTGCGCTGCCTCAAATTTAGGTCCCTATGCTTGAATAAATGCTGCAAACTGTGATGATCAGTGTAAACTTCACAAGACACCCCATAAAGATAATGCCTCCAAATCTTAAGAGCATGAACAATTGTAGCTAACTCCAAATCATGTACCGGGTAATTCTTCTCGTGGGGTTTTAGCTGACGTGAGGCATATGCAATAACTCGCCCCTCCTGCATTAATACACAACCCAAACCAATACGTGCAGCGTCACAATATGTATACATCCCCGAACCGGAAGGCAACACTAACACTGGTGTTGTAGTCAATGCCGTCTTGAGCTTCTGAAAGCTCACCTCACAATCATCAGACCATCGGAACGGATCACCCTTCTGGGTTAATTTGGTCAAATGTGCTGCAATAGATGAAAACCCCTTCACGAACCGACGATAATAACCTACGAATCCTAGGAAACTCCTGATCTCAGTCGCCGAAGTGGGACGATGCCAATTCTGAACTGCCTCGATCTTTTTGGGATCAACTTTAATGCCTTCGACTGATACAATATGGCCCAAGAATGCTACAGAATTTAGCTAAAACTCACATTTGGAGAACTTAGCATATAGCTTTTGTTCCCGTAGTGTCTGAAGCGCCACTCTCATATACTGCTCGTGCTCTTCCTTACTGTGCGAGTAAATCAAAATATCATCAATGAAGACAACGACAAACGAATCAATATATGGCCTAAATACCTTGTTCATCAAATCCATAAACGCCGCCGGATCATTAGTTTAACCGAAAGACATCACCAGAAACTCATAATGACCATATCTAGCCCGGAAAGCAGTCTTCGGGATATTTGAATCCCGAATCTTCAACTGGTGGTACCCTGAACTCAAGTCGATCTTAGAGAACACCCTAGCACCCTGCAACTGGTCAAATAGATCATGAATACATAACAACATGTACTTGTTCTTAATGGTGACTTTGTTCAGTTGGCGATAGTCAATACACATTCGCATACTTCCATCCTTTTTATTCACAAATAATATCGGTGTTCCCCAAGGCGATACACTCGGTCTGACGAACCCTTTAGCTAGTAACTCCTCAAGTTTTTCTTTTAATTCCTTTAATTCTTTTGGAGCCATGCGATACGGTGGGATAGATATAGCCTGGGTATCTGGAGCCAAGCCAATATAGAAATCAATATCACGATCCGGTGGCATGCCTGGAAGATCTGAAGGAAATACATCGGAGAACTCCCGAACTACATGCACTGAATAAATAGTCGGAGTCTCTACAGTAGTATCCCGAACATAGGCTAGATAAGCCAAACAACCCTTCTCGACCATGTGTCGAGCTTTTAGAAAGGAAATAACCTGATTAGATGCGCTGATAGACGAACCCTTCCACTCCAACTTAGGAAATTCCGGCATTTCCAAAGTAACAGTCTTAGCATGGCAATTTAGGATGGTATGATATGGGGATAGCCAGTCCATGCATGGATAATCTCGAAGTCGGTCATATCAAGCAGCAGAAGATCTGCTCTAGTCTCATAACTACAGAATGTAAAAATACAGGACCGATAGATCTGATCCAGAACAACAGAATCGCCCACAGGAGTGGACGCATAGACATGAGTACTCAAGGACTCATGAGAAACACCCAGGAAATGAGCAAATAGTGATGACACATATGAATACGTAGATCCTGGATCAAATAATACAGAGGCATCTCTACAGCAAACAAAAGTAATACCTGTAATCATGGCATCTGGGGCCTCTGCATCTGGTCTGGCTTGAAAAGAATAGAACCGAGATGGAGTGCCAAGTGGATGGCCTCCACCTCTAGGATGGCTCCTACCCACCTTCCCTCCACCTCTAGGTGGTCAGACGACTGGTGGAGCAACTGGTGTGATAATCATAGGCTGCTAACCCTGCTGCCCTGGTCTACCCCGAAGCCTGGGGCAGAATTTCCGCATGTGACAAAACTCCTCGCACTCGTAACAACTTCTGGGTACGATGGGCTGCTGACTAGAAGTCTGACCCTGGTGACCTGAATACCCACTGAAAGAACCCTAAATAGTTGTTGGGTGATAAGAACTCTCTGGAATAGCACTGAAATAAGGTCGCACTTGGGCACCCCGAGGAGGCATTGGTGCTGGATATGGGGGCCTGCTAGACTACCCTCTCACGAACTGACCTCTACCCCCCAGATGAAGTACCTTTGAACTCTCTAGAATATCTAGACCGCTTATCCATCATAACCTGCTCTTGGCTACGCTGACACATACCCCCAATCCTTCGGGCTATATTCACATCCAACTCATAAGAAGTCCCCATCTCAACCTCTCGGGCCATAGTGGCCTGAATGCCAGTATGCAAACCCGCAACAAACCTCCGTACTCTCTCCGCATTAGTAGGGAGTATCATAAGTGTATGGCGAGATAACTCAGAGAACCTTGCCTCATAATCAGTCACTAGCATCTGACCCTAATGGAGCTGCTCAAACTGAAACCGCAACTCTTCCGTATGGGAGGGTGGAATATACTTGTCCAGGAAAATACGGGTGAACTTGTCCCAAGTCATGGGAAGAGAATATGCTGGTCTGCCAAGAAGATAAGACTTCCACCATCTGCGGGCTCTGCCCTCCAGCTGAAAAGTAGCAAAGTCTACCCCATGAGACTCTTAGGGATCCTCATGTCGCTCACCCCCAAAGACAAGGAGGATGTAGTCTAGTCCATCTATCGAATAGATTCTGCGGCTCGGCGGCCACAGCTAGTCTGGGCTCAGGTGTAGCTGCTGCCACGGGCTAGACTCCACCCACGGGTAGTACACCCTGGGTATGATATACAGCAGTTGCTTTCCTATGAGCTTGTGCGGTAGGAGTCTGAGCTCCCCCATCCGCCTGAGATGTGGCTGGGTCGTCCAAAAATAAACTGGCCTGAGTCATAGTGTCCATGAACCGCAACATGCGGCCCATGACCTCCTGGAATCCCGGTGCAGACGTGAAATCCACCTGAGCTGGCTCTGCCACTAGGACCTCGCCCTGTTCCTCAATAATAGGATCCTTTGCTGGACCCACTAGTGGCATAACAGGAACAATTCTGGGACGTCCTCGTCCCCTACCACAGGCTGGATCCCTCCCTCGGTCTCTGCCCTGGCCTCTAACAACATGGGGAGTAGCTCTTCCCTGGTCTGTAACCTCATTAGAGCGCGTTCTCACCATCTGTGAGGGAATAAGAGAAAGATGTTTAGTAATACATCAACCGCACAATGGAAGATAAAGAAAGGTAGTTTTCCTAACACCTTATAGTCTCTTGAAGATAAGTACAAACGTCTCCGTACAGATCCGCAAGACTCTATTATGCCTGCTCATAACTTGTGAGACCTACGTGAACCTAGTGCTCTTATACCATGTTGTCATAACCCAATATTCTATAGGTCGTGATGGCATCCAACATCACAGGTAGGCAAGCCAACTAGTCGTTTAAACATATAATTATTTATTTTAAAAATTATCCGAGTAATTAAACTCTTCTTACTTGCAAGAATTAAGAAAAATATGAAAGACCTGGTAAATTAAGAACCAAGAAAATAATTAAATACAAAACTCTACTAGTGTGTGCCAAGACCTGGTATCACAAGTGTATGAGCATCTAGTAGATTATACAAAATTTTAAATATTGTCTGAAATAAAATAGACAGAATACAAATACAAGAAGAGGCACTAGTTACTGCAGAACGACTCAGAAAGGCAGCTCACCACTAAGCCTCTGGATAACGTGGGTGCATGCCGATAGGTCCTCTGATAGTACATGTCTCAGATCCTGCACAAAAAGTGCAGCAAGCGTAGCATGAGTACGTAAATAGCGTGTACCCAGTAAGTATCAAGCCTAATCTCGAAGAAGTAGTGACGAGAGGTCGACTTTGACACTCACTATGGGTCAATGATATTACAATAGAATATATTTAATTAAACATGATTTTTAGGTGAACAACAATATATTTGCTTAACAAGCAGAAATAATTAATTTTTTATATTTCAATAATTTTCAATTTATCAATTAACTTCACAAGCAGCAATTAAAATATCAAGGTATCGTGTAATTATTATTATTATGCACGATTTCTGCTGAGGTCGTGCGGCCCGATCCGGAGTGTCGTGTACACTGCCGAGGGACGTGCGGCACGATCCATAGATGCATCTATACTGACGAGGCGTTAGGCCCGCTCCACAAGAAAGGAGGACGTTTTCTTATGAACCACTGGAATGAGAAGTTATTGTAAAGCTTACACATAGGTTGTACAATTTCTATTAACAATTAAATAATTTACACAAAATTCAAGTATATGAAGTTTTGATCTTTTACTATATCCTCTAACAATTTATAATATAATTCCAATAGTTTAATTAAATAAAAGATGCAATTATCACAAGTAGTTCATGATTTGAGTCCTAAAACTACCCGGACATAGCATAATTAGTAGCTACGCACGAAATCTCGTCACCTCGTGCGTACGTAGCCTCCACAATTAACAACACTTATTAGTTTAAATCACATGTGGGTAAATTCCCTCTTACAAGGTTAGACAAGAGACTTATCTTGTCTCAAAGCCAACTTCCGACAACGATGTCGCCTAAAAACCCCAATTCGGTGCCGAAAAATCCGAAACTATCCAAATGTTATATAAAATAATTAATACATGCTCAATACTGCGAAATTAGACAATTAAATTAATTACCCAACCCAAAATGGTAAAATTTCTAAAATTCACCCCAGGCTCACGTGCCCGGATTCTGGAAATTGTCAGAGGAAAACAGTACCCATAATCTCAAGAACTCAAATATACAATTTCCATCCAATTACATACCCATTTTCGTAGTTAAAATCGCATTTTTATTCAAATCTAGGTTTTTCATCTAAACCCTTGATTTCTACGATTTACAAGTTATAATTTACCCATAATCTATGTATTTAACTCAAAGTGTGTAGAATTAACTTACCTTTAAGTTGCTAGTTGAAATCCTCTCTCAAAAAGCTCCAAAATCGCCCAACAATGGAGGAATTACGGGCTAAAATGGCTGAACCTCGCCCATTTAAAACGTTCTGCCCAGCAGTAATTTTGCACCTGCGGAGGGCTAGCCGCACTTGCGGAAAAGGCGTCGCAGGTGAGAGTTTCCCTCGCCTGGCCAAGCTTCGCATTTGCGCCCTAAGGATCACACTTGCGCGTCTGCTTCTGCGGTGCTTCTTCCGCACATGCGGCTCTAGCTGCTTCTGCACCGTATTGCATCGCACCTGTGCACTCGCAGGTGTGCAAAAAATCTCGCTCCTGCGATCCTTGGGCGTGCTTGGCTTGTCCTCTTTTGCGGCTCGTGGCTCGCTTCTGCGAGCTCGCACATGCGGTTGGCCAAGCTTAGGTGTGGTTGCAGTAGAAGCTGGAAGCTTCAACTGGTGCTCCAAAGTCCAAATTTGATCCGAGCCTCGTCCGGTTAACACCCGAGGCCTCCGGGGCCCCGCCCGAACATACCAACAAGTTTGAAATCATAAAACGGACTCGCTCGAACCTTCGAAACGTGTAAAACAACATCAAAACTAAGAATCACACCCCAAACCAAATTGATTCAACTTAGAAATTTCAAATTTTTCAAACTTACTCCGAACGCGCCGAAACATGCTTAAACTATTCGGAATGACACCAAACTTTGCGTGCAAGTCTTAAATCACCATACGGAGCTATGCCCAGGCTCGGAACTCCAAACGGACCTCAATTATTCCAAAACCTACTCCAAACTAAATTTAAAGAACAGTAAACCTTCAAATAGTTGATTTTCACTATTAAGCGTCGAAACACTCCCGAGTCGTCCAAAACCCGATTCGAACATACGCCCGAGTCCAACATCATCATACGAACCTATTGGAACCGTCAAATTCTGATTCCGAGGTCGTGTTCGCAAAATACTGACCGAAGTCAAACTTGGCCTTTTAAAGCCAAATTAAAGAACTAAGTGTTCCGATTTCAACCCGAACTCTTCCAAATCCCGAACCAACCATCCCCGCAAGTCATAAATTAGTAAAAGCACATATGGAGAGTTTTATTTAGGGGAAGAGGTTCTAAAAGTCAAAAATGACCGGTTGGGTCATTACAATATATCAACAAATCAAAATGCATTGACCAAGACATCAGATTCTTTTATTGACTTAAATATCTTCATATGTTTATTTCTTGTCCTGTTTCAGATTCAGAGACTGTTTTCCTAATTGATAAGTTAGCTTATTAACTGCTAGAGAATAATAGTTTTCTCTGGCTTTGCTGCATTGATAATGCTCCATGTCTTTCCTTAACAATAAGATAAGATAAGATCATGATGCTTATGGCATGTGATTTTGCTAAATTATAAAATACTTTGGACAGAATATTGATTGATAACTGCTGAGAAGTTGATATAAGCTGTTTCATTTCATCTGCTCACAGAATGTCTTCGTTGGTCATAGGTTGATTGCAATTACAAAACTCTGTTTTCTACATTCTGCAATTCAACCGAGTCTACCCATTTTGTTGAGATGATTCTTCCATATTCTTCTTGTGGAACGAATTGTATGGCGAGACATTCTGATGTACAACAACTGAAGCCTCTAAATCATCAGGCTTTATGTCCTAATCCTTCTCAGCCACACAGTTTATCCCCATATAGTGTCGTGGAATTGATTGGTCCGAAACTATTCTGGATAGCAAGAAGAACCATAGTGTTGAAAGTCTCTTTAACATGCCTAATTTGTTTTCATGTATTTCAAGTGCGATGTAATGTAGACTTGTAATCTTGAGGCTTGACACAAGAAGTTAGTTAAGTATTTTTGCTGATGCTAATTTGATTTTACTTTCAGTCTCTGTCCCCGTGCTACACTATACCATATCTTTATCTAAATAACCAAGTAACTAGAACTTTGAACTGCAGAAGTGGTACTGGTTAAATTGGCATAAACACTATCCTTCATATTAAAATGTACTTTGCCAAATTATCTAATTTACGACAATCAATAGGAGGTTTCATGCTACTTTGGTGTCCGCTGGTTCAGTGCATAGGCATTCTTAAAGTAATATACAAGGAATTTGAGGAAATACTTCTAGGACAGGTTTCTGCTGTGTTTTTGGCCAATTATTAGTCTTTCTTTTTGTCTGTAATGTATTATTAACTTGCAGTTTACTATTTTCAGTCAGCAGCGGATCTTGGCGATACAAGTGTTTGAGCTACACAGGCTAATAAAGGTACTTCACATTTTTATGGGATAACTGACCTCTGGCTTTGTTGCCTTGAAGAAGCAAAGTTACTGTTAAATGTGGTCTAATTTTAAATCTTTTGGCGAAACACTAAAAGTAGCGGTGACCTTCATTCAACTACTATCTTTTTCAGGTGCAGAAGTTGATCGCCGCATCGCCAGATATATTATTTGAAAACAACTTCTATCTCACCCAACCTTCTATCAGATCTTCAATGACAACGTAGTTCACGAACCTTCTGCAGTGGCTGTTAAAGCTAAGGTTGATCCTCTGAAACCTATAACATGTGAGCATTCAGCGGATAATAATGCTTACGAAAAGCTGCTTACTCTCGATAATGAAAATGCTAAAAGACACATACCACAGCAGCCAACTCAAAATTCATATGTAGGGACAACGACATCAAGATCTGTTGCTTCTGATCCCAAATTAGCGCCTCGGTGCTACCAATTACCACTTCCTGGAAATCAGTGGTTAGTTCCAATAAGGTCACCTTCTGAAGGACTTGTTTACAAACCCTATACCGGACCTTGTCCTCCCCCTGCTGGTCTCGTGGCATCAACTTATGGTAATTTCACGCCTGTGAACTTGTCTGCTGTTCGAGGAGACTTTTCAAAGTTTCAAAGTCAAGTAGTTGAGGATCACAATACCGAGCAGCGAATTCAAGTGATGAAGGTTGTGCCTCACAGCCCTAAGACAGCACCTGAATCAGCAGCTCGGATATTTAGGTCCATACAGGAAGAAAGGAAACTACATTTCAGCCTTACCTTGTAAGGAATAGGCCGTTTATGCTATTACTATATGTTTTCCTTTTCTAATTCCTTCATCATTTCTTTTAACAAAAGACTACTGTAAATGCATTCAATTGAAAGCAACAGAAGTTAACTTCATTCTTTTGTATCATTGACTGAATTACTTGTGGATGTAAAAAATGGGATTGAAGATATAGGACAAATGTCAATAATCTTAAAACTATTTTCTGACTTCTCTGCAAATATTTGCTCTAAACTTTGTGTCGCGTATGAAGTAAACCTCTAACTTCTGGTACTAACCAAGTTTACCTTGTTGTACGATTGTGTGAAAGTAATCAGCATGATATTAAGGCTTTCAAATAGCTAAACATTGAAACATGCCTCTCGTCGTCGTCATTTCCTTTGATGCATTCTCCTTTTCCTTTTTCCTCTATCTGTCCTTTTAACCACCTTTACTAGGTGCTTACATATTAAGAACGTCATAAAAATTGGGCCTAATTACTAGAGAATCAGATTCAGTAGCACTAATCTTTCCTCTATTTTAAAGTTGAAACCAGTAGTAATACCCCTAGTCTGATCTGGCCTCCTCTCCGAACATGACAAACTCCTCTTCGACTTAAGAACAGTCATAGAAGAATCATATATATTATAGTTACGATATTGTGTTTGACTTTCCATCACACCAAAAGTGATTTGGCCATTCCACAAGGGGGAGAAAAATATCAGTTATATTTCCAGCTTCCTTTCACTCTTTCACTGTTTACCTTACAATGTCAGAAATTTATGTTGTACTGACAAGTTAACAATAGAGTTCTGAACTCGGAAGTCCACAAAGAAACAGAATGTTTGCAAACTTTTTGGTTTGTACATGTTTATATGTGCGGCTTAGGGACTACGATATGAGAATACCAAGTCGTATG
Source organism: Nicotiana otophora (assembly GCA_000715115.1). NCBI lineage: Eukaryota > Viridiplantae > Streptophyta > Magnoliopsida > Solanales > Solanaceae > Nicotiana > Nicotiana otophora. Next base: position 18,310 of record AWOL01S0168343.1, on the reverse strand, counting down.
AAAAAGCACTTAAACAATGTCATTTTGGGATATAATGTATTTTTATACCTGGAACATTTTTCTGTCAATGGCATGCACTACGGATACTATCTTGGGCCGAAAAAATATCATATCATATCATTTACGAATGACTCAAGACAATTGAATGATTCTCAATGCATAGCCTTCGTTTTCGAGTCGATGGAAGCAGAATCTCTCTTGAATCTTCATAAATAAGAGTACCCTGCATATTGTGCAAAGCCCAAAACCCAAGTTAAACAAGTAGCGCAATACAGAAATCAAGTAATTAAAGCGATAATTCGTCCAATCCACAATGGAGCAAACTGAAGGGAGAAAACGATTCCGCAGAGATATGAATCCTATGCAATACTCCCTCCGGTTCAAAATAACTATCGTTTCAGCTAAAAAATAGTTTCAAAAATGTTACTACTCATTTTCCAATAGTAGCACTTTCCAATAAGAAATGAATTAGGGTAATATACTAAGTTATATCTTGTACTTAATGTTTTTTTAAAGTACGTGTTTTGAGCTAAAACAACAGATAAAATGGGCCGAAAGGGACTAGACGTTAAAATAGTGAAACAGAAATATTTTTAAAAAGGAAGAAAAAAATCCGTCAGAATAGTTGAACTTCTGAAGGAAGTCTGGAAGATTATTGTACCAACTTGTGTCCATATCTCCAAAGTTGTAAGAATCATCAGATGACAGTACATAAAAATCGAGGTGGGCTTGTTCCAAGTTAGAGGGATCCATATATCAGTTGAATTTCTTAAAATAGGACATTTTGTTTAATTGCCAAGTTGATCACAACTTATTTTGGTCACAACTTTCCATAAAAGTTAACAACGAAATTAATACTCCAAAGTTAAAACATGGTTTATACTTTGTTGGCCTAAGTGAAGGTTAGTTTTGAAGATTGACAAAGGAAACTCAAACATGAACCAGGTCCATCACTGATAGACATAGACACGGGGCAGATTCAAAGCACGTGAGATGCACATGCAGGAGATAAACGAAATCTGGCATAATAGATATCTCCTGATTGAAAAGATTGCATAAATGATAAGGAGAAGGATTCCTTACCCAACGAGAACATTATCCAAGATAAGGGAGGAGTTAGAGGTTGAGATCAACTAGAACTCTTCCACCAAGGAAGAGTGGCATTAGAACTCTAGTTGTTTTCTACTCTACTAACTCTATAAATCGCAGAAAGTTCTCATTCTACATGTAACGCATAGAAGCAGAAGTTAAGCAAGAAATGAGAGCAAAATAGCGAGGCAATTTTGCAAGCAATTCGAGTGATATTTGAGTGTGCGAATCTGACGCTACTTGAACCAGCTAGAAGAACCAGTTTTAACTGTTGTCTTTTAGTCTAGTTATTTGTAGTAGGTGGTTTTAACTTGTACCTTTTCAGCTTAATCTAAAAGTGTCTCTAATAGGTACTTTGTGTTTTCAAGTTAGAGTTAACTTGAAGTTTATCGCAAATAGCTAGAGGCTAGTTTGCTACAAGGGATTAGAGGTAATCCTAGGTTTACAAAAGAGTTTTTGTAAATGTTGTGTTGGCTCACTGATTTAGTAAAGAGTTTTGGAAAAATCCTACTGGGAAGTAGGTCGTGTTTTTTTCACATTTTGAGCCAGGTATTTTCCACGTAAATATCTTTGTGTTTTTTATTTTTTGTACTTATTATTTCGTAATAGTAGTAGTTGGAACACATAGAAAAAGCAGGTCCTTCTATAATCTGTGCACGCAAAAAATTAGATACCACACAAATCACCCCCCCTCCCCCTCTTGTGTGGTATTGACGTATAAAACATCATTTGATATCAGAGCAGGTTATCTTTGAAGAGACTAACACCTTAGGAGAAGATCAAGATGAGTGCACTACCTGAAAATCGGGAAGGACAATCCAGTGCTAGGCAACCACTCTTCAATGGCCAGTACTACTCCTGGTGGAAAAACAGATTGAGAGACCACATCATAGGAGATGACTATGAGCTATGAGACATTATCACTGATGGTCCCCTGGCTACCATGAAAAAGAATGCTGAAAGAGTAGATGTGCCAAAAACAAGAGCTGACTGCACTACCGAGGACTTGAGAAAATGGGAGAAAAATGCCAAGGCCAAGAAATGGCTCGTGTGTAGACTTGGTCCAGACGAGTACAGCAGAATTCAAAGATGTACTGCTGCTAAAAAAATTTGGGACACTTTGCAAGTGGCTCATGAAGGAATACCTCAGGTGAAGAGGTCCAGAGGAACGTTACTATATTCTCAATATGAGAATTTCACTATGAAGGAAGGAGAAACCATCCAAGAGATGTATACAAGGTTCATCACACTAACAAATGAACTTAAGTCTCTTGGAGGGGTCATTCTTGAAGAAGACAAAGTTGAGAATATTTTGACAAGGGTTCTGCCAGTCTAATGGGAGAGCAAAATCACTGTTATTTAGGAGTCAAAGAACATCACCACTCTTAATTTGAATGAGCTAATTGGAAATCTCACTGCTTATGAACTTAGAAGGCGAACCATGAAGATGGATGTACCCAAGAAGGAAAGGAGCCTCGCACTCAGAATCACTGAAGGTTCTGGTCTAGAGGAAGATGAAATGGCTATGATCACAAAGAACTTCAAGAAGTACCTAATGAGAGTAAAGGGTTCTTCAAGAAGTAGAGGCTACAATAAACCAAGTGTTACTGAAAAATAGACCAATGAGGGTTGCTACAAGTGTGGGAAGACAGATCATCACATCAAAAACTGTCCTCAATGGGAAATAAAATGGAAGAAGGAAAGAGCTGAACGAAGAAATAGGAAGAAGGAACAGGTTCATCCCAAGAAAAATAAAGGATCAACAAAGGCTATGGTTGCTGCTTAGGGTGAAAGTTCAGATGAGGACTCAGATGATGAAGATGGAAGTTCAGATGAGGACTCAGATGATGAAGATAGAGATAAATAAACACTTATGGCAATTGGAGAATCTGATGAGGAATCTGAGGTAAGTATAATTCACCTAAAAGACAAAATTAAATTTCTGTCTAAAGAAAAACTGTCTGAATTACTCCTAGATTTCATTGACGAGTCTGAGGAGATAAATAAAGAAAAGGAACAATTGTCTAAGGATTGTGTGATTTTAAAAGTAAAGTGTAAGAACCTAGAACTCAGAGTCAGTGAGACAATAAGTGAGAATACTGCACTGAAGAACCAGGTTCATACATTTGAAACAAATGTCTTTGAGTTAAAATTTGAAAACCTAAAACTGAAATTAGGAACAAGTAAGAAGATAACTGATTGCACACAACTCACTCTAGAAGAAAATGTAGGTAAACTAAAAGATGAATTGTATAAGAAGGATGAGCAGGTAAGAATTTTGACAGAGGATCTAGGCAAGGTAAAGCATGCACTAGACAGAACTTGTAAATGGAACAGGTCCTCCGATGCACTATCATGGCTACAAGAACATCATAGTATCAATAGAAGAGGAATTGGCTTTGGGAATCTGCCACCTAAATGGGATCCTAAAAGCAAGTATCTCACACTTCCTGAGAATAAAATTTGCACACACTGTGGTAAGACTGGTCACTATAAAAGTGAATGCACTGCAAAAGATAAGGCTAGTCAAAAGAATAAAAAGTTTATTTAAGGGAAAAATAGGCTGCCAGGTTGGGCTAAAAAGAAATTGATTCATCCTTTTGCCTATTGAAAGGGACCCAAACTAGTTTGGGTTCCTAAGACTAACCCCTGATTTCCTTTTGTAGGTCCAAGTGAAGGGGAGCAGCCAAATATCGTACATGGATAGTGGTTGCTCAAAGCACATGACAGGAAGTAAGAACCAGTTCCTTTCACTTGAGGACCTCAAAGGAGGTAATGTCTCATTTGGAAATGGAAAGAAAGGTGAGATCATTGGGGTTGGCAAGGTAGATAAGACTGACTCTCACTCGATTGAGAATGTCTATTTGATAGACGGCCTAAAATACAGTCTAATTAGTGTATCACAACTGTGTGATAGAGATAACTTGGTAGCATTCACTTCTACTTAATGCTTTGTGATTAATATACCACTGACAAGATTGTTTTGTAGGGAAAAAGAGTGAACAATATATATATGTTATAGATCTGTCCACACTGTCAGAAAATGAACTCACGTGCTTAAGTGTGTTGGACAATGATCCCCTCCTTTGGCACAAGAGACTTGGACATGCAAGTCTGAGTCAACTCAACAAATTAGTCTCCAAGGACTTGGTAATAGGACTGCATAACATCAAGTTCAAGGAAGACAAAGTCTGTGAGGCTTGTGCAAGGGGGAAGCAGGTAAGATCCTCTTTTAAATGCAAGAAAATGGTAAGTACCACCAGAACGATGGAACTGGTTCATATGGATCTCTGTGGTCCAATGAGAATATTAAGCAGATGTGGTAAGAGATATGTGATGGTGCTTGTTGATGATTACTCTAGGTTTACCTGGACATTGTTCTTAACATCTAAAGATGGAGCATTTGACATGTTCACTTCTTTTGTTAGAAAAACTCAGAAACAACTAGGTAATCAACTTGCATTAATTAGGTCCGATCATAGCACCGAATTGGAAAATGCTAAATTTGCTGAATTTTGTGATGAGCATGGCATAGATCATAATTTTTCCACTCCTAGGACTCCAAAACAAAATAGAGTAGTTGAAAGAAAGAATATGACACTTGAAGATATGGCTAGGACTATGCTTCTTTCTAGTAAACTTCCCCATAGCTTCTGGGCAGAAGCTGTAAATACTGCATGCTACATCATAAATAGGTGCATGACTAGACCTCTTATTGAGAAGACTCACTATGAGTTACTTAAAGGGAGAAAACCAAATATATCCCATCTTAGGGCATTTGGATGCAAGGGCTTTGTGCACAACAATGGTAAAGACTCCCTAGGCAAGTTTGATCCCAGAAGTGATGGGGGAGTATCCTTGGGATATTCTTCACATAGCAAAGCTTATAAAGTCTATAACAAAAGAACTATGTGTGTTGAAGAAAGTGTTCATGTGGTTTTTTATGAAACTAACATTCTTTCTGAGAGACAGGAACATGATGATGAAGCAATTGGGCTTGTTAGAAACTTAAATGAAACCACAACCCAGACTGAAGCTATACTGGAGGAAGGAATATATGATGGAACAGGTTCATCCATCCCGGGCAACATGACAGGGGAAATAGAACAAAGAGGAAATAATTCTCAAACTTCAGTGGAACCTATCCCTGAACCTGTTCCACAGCAACAAAGCATTGAAGGAATATCAAGGGGAAACGAGTTGGTTGTCAAACCTTATAAGTATCAAAGTTATCATCCCATTGAGAACATAATTACTGATCCAACCTCTAGAATCAAAACCAGATCTTCATTAAAGAATCTTTATGCTTTTGATGCTTTCTTATCTCTTATTGAACCTAAAAATATTGTTGAGGCTTTGCAGGATGCGGACTGGGTAAATACAATGCAAGATGAACTCAATCAATTTGAAAGGAGTCAAGTTTGGCATCTGGTACCAAGACCCTTGGACAGATCAATAAGTAGCACAAAATGGGTCTTCAAAAACAAGCTTGATGAGGATGGAACAGTTACAAGGAACAAGGCAAGATTGGTGGTTCAAGGATATAGCCAAGAGGAGGGCATAGACTATGATGAAACCTTTGCTCCAGTTGCAAGGTTGGAAGCAATAAGACTCCTCATAGTCTTTGCTGCTTACATGGAATTCACCCTTCACCACATGGATGTCAAGAGTGCCTTCCTCAATAGCTATCTAAAGGAAGAAGTGTTTGTCAAGCAACATCCGGGGTTTGAAAACAAGGAGAGTCCTGATCATGTGTACAAACTTGACCAAGCACTCTATGGGCTCAAGCTGGCGCCAAGAGCATGGTATGAAAGATTATCAAAGTTTTTGCTTGATCATGACTACAAGAGAGGTAAAATTGGCAATACTTTATTCTTGAAAGAAAAAAGTAAAGATCTCTTGGTAGTTCAGATATATGTTGATGATATAATTTTTGGAGCAACTACTGATAAGTTAAGTAAAAAATTTGCTAAACTAATGAGGAGTGAATTTGAAATGAGCATGATGGGTGAGCTTAATTTCTTTTTAGGCTTACAAATTAAATAAAATTCAAATGGAACTATGATCCATCAGCAGAAGTATGTAAAAGAGTTGCTTAAAAGGTTTAAAATGGAAGACTCCAAAGAAATTGATGCTCCTATTGCAACAACTACAAAGTTGGATATAGATGAACCTGGTTCATCTGTTGATCAGAAGTTGTATAGGGGAATGATTGGCTCATTGTTGTATCTCACTGCTAGTAGACTTGACATTGTTTTCAGTGTAGGCCTTTGTGCAAGATTTCAGGCAAACCCGAAGGAGTCTCACTTGACTGATGTCAAGAGAATTTTGAGATATCTAAAAGGCTCCATTGTTCTTTGTCTTTGGTATCCAAAAGGTAGTAATTTCAATCTTGTGGGATATGGTGATTATGCAGGTTTTCTTGTGCATAGAAAGAGAACCTCAGGTATTGCACACTTTCTTGGCTCATGTCTTGTGTCTTGGGCCACCAAAAAGTAAATTTAGTGGCCTTGTCTACTACTGAAGCTGAGTATGTTGCTGTTGCCTCATGTTGTACTCGATTGTTATGGATCAAACAATAATTAATAGACTTTGGAATTGATTTTGGTTGTATCCCCATTTTTTGTGATAACACTAGTGCAATTAGTATGACCAAGAACCTGGTTCATCACAAGAGAACTAAGAACATAGATGTTAGGCATCACTTTTCGAGGGATAACTATGAAAAGGGGTTGATCACTGTAAAATTTTGTGCTACTAACAAGCAAATAGCTGACATCTTTACAAAAGCCCTAAGTAGAGATCACTTTGAAAGGAACATGTTAGAATTAAGGATGATTAAGATCACCTAAAAGGACTAGTTCAGAGTTCACAACAAAAAAAAAATGAAAAAAAAAATAATTGGTTAGAAAATCTAAATATTATGTACATAATTAGATTAATTTTTGCTCCGTCTCATACTTTCAATAGTATACTCTTGTGCCATGTGTTAAAATGACTCAGTAATATCTAATGATATTTTCTCTATTTTGGCAAATTTAGACTTACACAAGAGAATTATCAGTGAAGAACCTGGTTCATCAAGATTACACAGTATGTTTTCTACACTCTGCATAATTTGAAATAATCATGTTTGGATCATGAGCAGAGTTCTATCTAATTCCAAACTCCTTTTGGACTTATCCATTACAAGTGAACCAGTTCCGTTCAAAGACTCCTAACCAAATTAAACTACCTAGATACAAGGGAAAGACTCCACCGTCTTTTCAAAACTGAAATTCAGTTTGATTAGACTTCTAAAAGTCTGAAAAGCCTGTCGTTACCCATTAATGGCTAACACTCTTAAAAAGGGAAAAGAAAATGAGAGCAAGGGAGTTATGAGTGTTGTGAGGGGAAAAGGTAAAAGAGTGGCTGATTCTTCACCCACTCTTGTGAGTTTAACCAAATACACAGGTGCAATGGTTGTTTGGGAAGAAAAATCTGGTGGAGTAGACAAGCGTGTACAAAAAACATGGGGAAGTGGGTCTGGCGAAGCTACTAAAGGGCTGGTTCAACTTGGAAAAAATATAGATGAACCTGTTTCATCTGAACAGGAAACCCTCGCAGACCTACTAAAGAGAGTGACTGAAAGTTATAATCCAAAGAAGAAAGGGAGGTTGGTACAAGCAAGGATCATTTTGGGGTAAGTACGCTGCTTGCTTGTGACTATAAAGCCCAGGTCACTCCTAAAGAACCTGGTTCATCTAAGAAGGTACCACTGAATAGCAAGGTGCGAGCCTTGGTGCAAGAAAGTAGGGCTAAGGATGCCGAGATTGAGAGGCTGAAGAAGAGGTTGGCAGAGGTGGAGACTGAGACAGATGCTCTCAGAACTGAGCTGGCAAGAGAAAAGGAGAAAAATGATGGTATTCTTCAGGATATGCTGAAACTCTTCCAAACCAAAAACCAAGCACCCAGTTCTTCCCAGCCTTAAGCATCCTAGCCTAGTGTAGATCAACCAGTGACCCAGTTCGGGATTTGTTTTTGTTGTTTTTGCTCATGTTTCCAGTATGTTTATTTCTTTTTATACTTTGTGGAAGAATCGTATCAATCATCAATGAAATTCACTGCCTTTTGCTCTAACTGTTTGTTTATATTTCTCTGATGGTTAAAATTCTTAGCTTGATTTATGATGATTAATCCATGATTGTATTTGAAGTAGCCCCAGTGGCCATGAGTAAGTTTTAAGATCTGGTTATCTCACACTTTTTATGCAACTTTTCGATGATGCCAAAAGGGGGAAAAAGGTTGTGCTTTTCACTTTGAACAGTGATGTTTATAACCTAATNTTGTTTTGTTTGCTCATGTTTTCAGTATTTTTATTTCTTTTTATGGTTTGTGGAAGAATCGTATCAATCATGAATGAAATTCACTGTTTTTGCTCTAACTGTTTGTTTATATTTCTTTGATGGTTAAAATTCTTAGCTTGATCTATGATGATTAATCCATGATTGCATTTGAAGTAGCCCCAGTGGCCATGAGTAAGTTTTATAATCTGATTATCTTACTTAATTATGCAACTTTTCGATGATGCCAAAAGGGGGAAAAAGGTTGTGCTTTTCACTTTGAACAGTGATGTTTATAACCTAATGAACCTGGTCCTTGATGATAAGTGATAAAAAGAAAAAAATATTTCTAACATTGTGCTGATGTTGAGCTAAGTTGAAACAGGGCCTAAGCTTATGAAAATCACAGAGTTTGTCATCATCAAAAAGGGAAAATTTGTTGGCCTAAATGAAGGTTAGTTTTGAAGATTGACAAAGGAAACTCAGGCGTGAACCAGGTCCATCACTAGTAGATATAGACACGGGCAGATTCAAAGCACGTGAGACGCACATGCAAGAGATAAACGAAATCTGGCATAATAATAGATATCTCCTGATCGAAAAGATTGAATAAATGATAAGGAGAAGGACTCCTTACCCAACGAGAACATTATCAAAGATAAGGGAGGAGTTAGAGATTGAGATCAACTAGAACTCTTCCATCAAGGAAAAGTATCATTAGAACTCTAGTTGTTTTCTACTCTACTAACTCTATAAATCGAAGTAAGTTCTCATTCTACATGTAACGCATAAAATCAGAAGTTAAGCAAGAATTGAGAGCAAAATAGCGAGGCAATTTTCCAAGCAGTTCGAGTGATATTTGAGTGTGCGGATCTGACGCTACTTGAACCAGCTAGAAGAACCAGTTCCAACTGTTGTCTTTTAGTCTAGTTATTTGTAGAAGGTGGTTTTAACTTGCACCTTTTCTGCTTAATCTAGAAGCGTCTGTAATAGGTACTTTGTGTTTTCAAGTTAGAGTTAACTTGAAGTTTGTCGCAAATAGCTAGTGGCTAGTTTGCTACAAGGGATTAGAGGTAATCATAGGTTTACAAAAGAGTTTTTGTAAATACTGTGTTGGCTCACTGATTTAGTAAAGAGTTTTGGGAAAATCCTACTAGGAAGTAGGTCGTGGTTTTTTCACCTTTTGAGCCAGGTATTTTCCACGTAAAAATCTCTGTATTCTTTATTTTTTGTACCTTTTTTTTCCGCAACAGTAGTAGTTGGAACACATAGAAGAACCAGATTCTTCTATAATCTGTGCACGCGAAAAATTGGACACCACACAAATCACCCCTCTTATATGGTATTGACGTATAAAACATCATGCTTTATATATGAACTACTACTTCCGCCATTCTAGGCAGAAATAATTAAACCTTTTATGCTCTTCGAATTGAAGGTAATTCGAATGTATCATTAAGCTTTATTTTACATATAAAAAATTATCATCTAATTATTTCTCTAATCTTTAGTAATTTTCTCTTAATCATATTTCTCACACTTGTTTAGTTAAACAAATTAAATTAGGACATTTGATACTTAAATAACATAAATAAATATTAACTTTAGTTCGATCCGCATCAAACTCTCGCAAAAAAAAAGGATTTCGAAACGACCCAGAGTCGAATCCAATTCACTACTGGCGATTTAAAACCTTTCTGGTCACCAACAAAAGCTAAGTTTTCTCCTTTTATTGATGATCATATAACTTTTCTTTCAATCACTTTTCTTTCAGGCTACTATAGTTCATGTCCAGAAAAGGGAAGGAATTCGTTTCCTTGTTTGCTTTTATATATGGAATTTTCTTCTTTTTTTGGCTGAGAACATATGGAAAAGTTATGACCAACTCCAACTCGGAATGGGAATTGTAAAGAACTGTGACGGAAAGCTTAAATTCTTCTTTAAAATTGAATTCATGTCAATTTAGGATTTATAATCAAAATTTTATATGAATAAGTTTCCTAGTCAAAGTAAGTTTGTATTGTTTTAAATATAGGTGTTATTAATACTCCTATATAGCCATTGTTGAATCATTCATTCGTGATCAAATTACTTCTTGTGTGCTTTGATTTCCCTTCAGCAAATTATGGTGGAAACAATAGGTGAGGGAGACGACAGAATATCAGAGTTGCCTATACACATAATTTATGACATCTTACGTCGGATTCGTTACCGCTACGGGCAAAAAGAAGAAGGCTCGAATTTGCGTTTTGTCTAAGACATGAAGTTCAATTTGGAGATTGCGACCTGACGTGATAATCGATCAACACAACCACGAGAATTTTGTCAATTTCGTTGATGATTCCTTGCGGCCGTATGCCGAGCAAAACTTGAGGATTGAAATACTCAGCCTACAAAGTCTTGATCTTGATAAACATCCGGAAATGGCTTCTCATATTGATCGCTGGTTAAACTTGGCAATTAAACATAATGTCAGATCTCTAGAAATTTTTCTAGCGTGTAATTTGAACTATAGCATACCCGATGCTATTTATGCAGCTAAGACGTTGACTGAATTATTGCTACATGGGTGCAAATTTGAAATTGATAATAGCACTACCAACAAATTGCAACGATTAATTAGTATGTGCCCGTTTATAAGGGATCTAAATATAAGTAATTGCACGGGGATTAAAAATTTGTGTATTTCTAGCCTAGTAAATCTGGAGATATTGGAGCTATGGCGGTGTGAAGGACTGGAAAAGTTGAAAATCCAGGCTCCAAATCTTCGAAAATTTATATATGGTGGTGTGCCTTTGCACAAGTACCAGCGGACACGTGAACCAGAATTGCTGCCTTGCAAAATTAATATATTAGATGGTTATAAGACCCTACAAATTCTCAAATTGGAAGCTACCACCATGACGGACCAGGAGTTTGAATGTCTATTGTCTAAGTTCTTAGCCCTTGAAGTTTTGGAACTCGAGGGATGCTATATAATGAAAAATATAAAAGTTGTAAGTGAAAAACTTAAGAGTTTCACCTTGTGGAATTGGACGAATCAGGAGCAAGTCAATATGATGGCTCCAAATCTTATGGAATTCAAAATTTTCAGTGGCAAAACATGCATGCCCTTCTCAACTATGGATCCTTCTAACCTGGAACTAGCCAATATCAATTTTTATCCAGATTGTTCAAATTCTTGGAACTTTGGAGATATGGAAAGAAGTTGGTATAATAATCTTCAAGACTTTGTTCAAAAGTTCAACTATTCGAATGGACTGGTATTAGTATTTTATTGCAAAGAGGTATTAATTCTTTTTCTCTCTTTCACCGGTATTATTTATATTTCTGCGTAGTTGGTTTTTTCCCTTCAGTTTTCTCCATTATATATTAAACTTTAATTATTGATTTCCTTGATTTATCCATTCGTCTACCTGTTTATTCAATTAACTTGGTTTGGGCTTTGTGCAATATATGCAGGATAAGAATATTCTTATTTGTGAAGATCCAAGAGAAATTATTGTTCCACCAACTCGAAAACTAGAGCTATGGATTAAGAATCCTTGGTTGTATCCTGAAAAATTCGCACATGATCTGATAACGCGGCGCCCTAACATAATATCTATTGTGCCATGTACCGAGAGCAAAATGGTCCAGGTATAAACCATACATTACATTATACTACCCTAATATTTTTATATGAGATGAAATTCTCACACGGTCACACCTAGTTCCTAGGCGCACATATGCACATGTAATTAAAATCCAAAAACATTATATTGCATAATTGTTTCATTATCATAAGAATTTGACCTATGATTTTATTTTGTTTGCATAGTACGATTGTTTTAGAGAAGACATGTATTGAAACCCCTTAATATATTTTGAACCATCCTTTATATATATCTAAGATTTTCACAAATTTGAAATAACAGGTGTTCCATGAAAGAACAACAAGATACATGGAGAAACAAAATGGAAGACTAAATGAAGTCCTTCATCACAAAGGCGCAACTGAGGATGGCGAAACGTCACGGTTCTACTCTTGGCTGAACTTCACGCCCCAAATTGAACGGATTACCACTTTTATTTTTAAATGGAAGGAACCTCCTTTCACCTAGTCTTTTTTTTTCTTTCATAATACTAAATTACTAATAACATCCGTTTGAAGTCTCTTGTGATTAATTTGCAGATTTTCTTACTTTAGTTTCTCATGCTAATTCATTCACTGTTGTTTATTTCGAATGTGGGGGAACTCATCAAATTATTTGTCATTTTGAAGAAAAGAATCACTAACACTGGTTTTGCCCCTACTACAATCTGATTTCCAACTAAAAACACATAACTCCTACTAAAAAGCACATAATTCATGTTTACTAGTGCTACTATTGATGTTTTTACCGTACTCTTTCTAGAGAAGCAATTTGCATGTTGTGCCGTGTCCGGGACATTTGCATCTGTCGTAGGAATATTTGAAATTTGGAAGTTGTGTACGGGTAGAACCGAGCTCGCTCTTTGATCGAGCTTGAGAGACGGAGGGCCAAGGTAGGTACATATGTAATAGAGTAAAAATCGAAGTCCGAGTTTCGATCTGGCATCCTACATGGTCACCCGAGGGCCGGATACACTACTAAAAATCTGCTAAAAATCGACCAAATATTTCCGACCAACGTTGGTCGGTCAACAAAAGCGACCAAAAACCGTCCAGCTTGGACGGAAACTGGAAAAAAAAAATTATATTTTTTTTAAAACTAAATACCGATCAACGTTGGTCGGTAAATTGGTCAACGGATTGACCCAGCTGGTTAGACAAGAAAATTTTGGATTACCGACCAACGTTGGTCGGTAATCTGGATCCAATTTTTTAAATTTTAATAATTATTTTATTATTTAAAATGTTTTATAATATTTAAGAATTTATATTTAAAATTACCGACCAACGTTGGTCGGTTAATGTAGGGGAAGCATTTACCGACCAACTTTGACCGGTAATTGTTATTTTCTGCAAAATAACCGACCAAAGTTGGTCGGTTATTACGTCAACATTGGTCAAACTTTCGAATTACTTTTATATTTACTATCTAAATAATATAAATGTAATTCGTTAACACTTTTGTAATACAAATAATGAATACACTAACATATACTATATATAACATGCTATTTGTAAATTGATTCATCGACTTATAACTTACTTAGATGCATCGATGAATATTAAAAATAAAACGTTTGACCTATATCGACTAATAGTAAAAATAAAAAGTCTCGACCTATATCGATTAATCTAGCTATGCCATGCATTATTAGTGATGAATGAATGAAAAATAAAAGAATTAATACTAAACATCTTAGACATATATATATATATGGATCACAAATTAAATAAATGGAAGCTATTAGTATTAAGTAAACGAGTTAAATTAATAGGTCAAATATGGTCAAAGTATATATACTATAACAAGCTATATATATATAGTTAAAGTATTACAGTGAAGTGTGTGTGTGTATATATATATATATATATCTATATATAGGTGTGTATATATATATATATATAGAGAGAGAGAGAGAGAGAGAGAACGCGAAGCGCTAGGACCACAGGGTCGGAATCTTTTAGGAATAGACTTGGGAAGATACTAATTAGTTTATAATATTTTTTTATAGTTTATAATATTTTAAGGAAAAAACACAAAAAAAAGAATTTAATTTTTTTTTTAAAAAAACCGACCAAAGTTGGTCGGTTTTTGGTCAAACGGTCAACACTTAATGTACCAACCAACTTTGGTCGGTAATTCTGAAATCAGAATTGAAAAATGGGGGAACCCCCATTTCTCTCTTATATTCCCCTCTCCTTCTCTATTTCCCTACTCAAAACCTTCCCCTCTCCTTCTCTATTTCCCTCACATAAATCTCATTCACCACCCCGCGTCGCCACCGCCCAGCCCTC
>AWOL01S0168326.1:0-16429 GCA_000715115.1 Nicotiana otophora | reverse complement strand
CGTATTTAACTTAAAAATGGATAGAGTCTACTTACTTTGTGATGTTGAGGAGAATCCCCCACAAAAGTTCTCTCAAAATCATCCAAGCCAATTGAAAGTGTGTCGAAAATAGGCTAAATTCCGAATTAAATGCCCTCCATTGCCCAGCGATATCTGCTTATGCAGCCAAACAGTCGCACTTGCAACCCCGTACCTACGGAACAATTCATCGCAGGTGCGGTCCTCACCTAGGATGGCTCTCTTCTCTTATGCGAACCAATGCTCGCTTCTGCGGAAAAATGGATCGAACCTACGATCCCACACAAGCCTCTTACACTCCCCCTTATGAGGAAGAAACCACATGCCTGCGGATGCACATTTGTGCCCAGGTATCCGCACCTACGAACGCAGGCCTGGACTGGACGCTTCTACGGAAAAATGGATCGCACTTGCGATCCCAGACAAGCCCCTCACACTTCCACTTCTGCAGAAGAAGCCTCGCGCCTGCGGATGCACATATATGCTCAGGAGTCCGCACCTGCAAACCCAGGCATGGGCTGGCCACCTTCGCTTCTGCGATGAAACACGCGCACCTGCATGTCCGCACCTGCGGCCAAACCCTCCGCACGTGCGAAGACACCAGAACAACAACTTCAGCCAAAATAACTAAGTCCAAAAATGATCCGATTTTCACTCGGGGCCCTAGAGAGCCTGTCCGAATATACCAACAAGTTTCAAAACATATAACGAACCTACTCAAGGCCAAAAATAACATCAAATAACATCGATTCTACGAATCGCAATCCAATTCAAGCCTATCGAAACTATGAACATTCGACTTCCAAAACTAACATTGAATCATACCAAAACAACTCTG
This sequence comes from Nicotiana otophora, assembly GCA_000715115.1. Taxonomy (NCBI): domain Eukaryota; kingdom Viridiplantae; phylum Streptophyta; class Magnoliopsida; order Solanales; family Solanaceae; genus Nicotiana; species Nicotiana otophora. The sequence goes on along the minus strand of AWOL01S0168326.1, from coordinate 15,573 downwards.
ATTGACTTCAAGTTTAGCACATAAGTTATAAATGACACGACGGACATACTGCTAGTGTCAGAATCCTAAACGGACCTCGATAACACCAAAGTCTACTCCAAACTAAATTTAAAGAACTAAAAAACCTTCAATAAATTAACTTTCAACATCAAGCGCCGAAATACTCCCGGATCGCCCGAAACCCGATCCGAATATACGCCCAAGTCCAAGACTATCATACAAACCTATTGTAACCATCAAATCTCAGTTATGAGGTCGCTTACTCAAAATGTTGACTCAAGACAAACTTGGACATCATATGCCACTATTAAGGAACTAAGTGTTCCGATTTCAACCCGAACCCTTCCAAACCTAACCAACCATCCCCGCAAGTCATAAAATAGTAAAAGAATATGTAAAAAGTCTTAATTAGGGGAATGAAGATCTAGAAAGTAAAATGACCGATCATGACGTTACATTTGGTTAAATAGAAATAATTATATTTTTAACAATCTCTTTGGCCACTTGCAACTTTTCTTAGTTTATATGCTCCCCGTGGAATTCATTTTCACTACTAATTCTGAGCCAATCCCGCTCCAGAAAAAACCCAGCTCCACCAAGTGGCATCCATCATTAACATGATATTCCAAGCTCATCATATATAGAGCCTTTAATGACAACTATGAACCAGGTGGTATTGGAGATTTAAAGGATTAGTTTGCAATTGTCAAGGCAACTCGGTAATAGAATTCAACTTGAGAGTTTTTGGTTATCATCACATGCATGTGAAACTCCTAGCACTCCAAACTAGATTACAATTAAAAGTAAATACGTTGAAAGTTGAAACCGATTACTGAACTAATACGTTTGCTTGATATATGTATTTCTTTTGGTAATTAAAATACTTTATTACCAGTAAGAAATATTTACATCTCATAAATAGAGAGAAACAAAATTGTTGCACTAGACAATAGTCCCAGTGCTAACAAACCTTCAATCTACTTCCTCACTACCACCCAAACTACTACTTAGATTGGATAGAAATTTAGCTCTTGCAACTTCCTAGCTACTTTAGGCCTAATATTACTCTTGCAGAATACCTCTTGTATAATTTTCTTCACTATGGCTGCAACCGATCTTGTCTTCTTCTGGAAAACTCTTCCATTCCTCTCTTGACATACATAGTACAAACACCCCACTAGAGTCATTCTGTAGATATAAATTGTACTATTTTTTCCCTTGAAATGAGTCACTTCCCAAACCAACTCATCCTCCCAAGCTAAAGCATGTCTGTTGATACTTTGCCACTGTAGTAATCTACCCCATATAGCAGCTGAAAACTGACATTGGAAGAATAAGTGAGATATGCTTTTCTGTTCTGTATTGCATAATGGGCAAGTCCGGTCATCTTTTATACCCCAAAGTGCCAATCTATCTCTAGTGTATAATCTCATGTGTTATCAACCTCATAATGAAGATCCATTTGGGGGAGCCGAGGTTGTTGCACACCAATATTCTCCAGTAGACTTTAGGAAACTCTCCAAGTAGCTTCAAGTACATAGCATTTATGGAGAAGCACCCCAAATTCTGCAAATCTTATTCACAGTATCCATCAAACACCAAATTATCCTTTGCTTTAAAAATTTTCTTTACCATCCATGAAGTTTGATTATAATTGGCCTCCCATAGGGGTCCCCTTTTCCCATAATACTCATGAATCCATTGTACCCATAGTTTGTCTTTCTTCCTACATAAGTTCCATATTAGCTTACATGTAGCTGCCTTGTTCCAGAGTGATATATTTAAGATGTTTAGGCCTCCTGCATAATATAGCATGCATAATTTCTCCCAAGCCAGCAATGCTTTCCTGGAGATCTCATTTTCCCATGTCCATAGAAATCTCCTACATGTTTGTTCAATTAGCAACACAATTTTCTTTGGCAGCATAAAGATTATGACCAAAAGATTTGGATAGAGAATAGGAAACTTTTCAACAACTAGACCCTGTCTGCATATGATAACATTTTCGAAGTCCAACAAGTTATCTTGCTTAGAGTTTTCTCTAGTAAGGGTTTACACTGAATAACTGAGAGTCTTTTAGTATTTAATAGAACTCCAAGATATCTTATGGGTAGCTCCCATTTGTCGAATCCCAGTAGGTCCAGAATTTGTTGTTGCACATTGGGGTTCATCCCTCCAAAGTATACTGAGCTTTTATTTAGGTTTGCAACGAGGCATAATGCTTGTGAGAACTGCTGGAAGCACCCCAAATAATGCTCAAGCTGACTTCAGATCCCCTCTACATAATAGTAATAGGTCATCTGCAAAGCTAAGTTAAACTATCTGTAATTTGAAACATCTAGGATGATACTTGAACTCAGAGTTGTGCTGCAATGTATTTAGTAATCTGCTCAAGTACTCCATGACCAGTACAAAGAGAAAAGGGGACAAGGGGCACCCTGTCACAAGCCCTTGTTGGCTTCAAATGGCTTGGTCAGGCTTTTATTTATCACAATAAAGTATGTGACAATACTAATGCACTTCATGATCCATTTAGTAAATATGGTAGGAAAGTTCAATTCATTCAATACTTGCTCCAGAAATACCCACAATATCGAGTCATAAGCCTTCTGCAAGTAAATCTTCATTATGCACCTAGGGAAAATCCCTTTCCTCCCATATCCTTTGACCAGTTCATGGCTGAGGGCAATACTGTTAGCTATTATACTCCCAGGTACAAATGCTCCTTGACTTCTATCAATCAGATCATCAATTACACATTGTAGTTTGCTAGTGAGAATCTTTGAGATGATTTTGTAAAGAACAATGCAACATGATATTGGTCTATATTGCTTCATGCTTGAAAGATGTTTTACCTTAGGTACAAAGGTAATTGTCGTGTAATTTATGGGTTTATACAGTTCACATGTATCAAAAAAATCATAAGTGCATTAGTAATATGTTCTCATGCAATGGGCCAAACCCTCTTGAAAAATAATACAATGAAGCCATCACATCCATGGGCCTTTTGATCATTGATTTCTCTGATAGCCTTACTCACTTCACCTTGTGTTATAGGAGCAATGAGCTTCAGTTATCGTTCTCTTTTAAGTACATGGCCATTCCTCATTACAGTTGCTTGAATACAAGGCAACTGAGATGTTGAAGAACCTAATAGATGCTTATAGTAGCCAGTTATTTCATCTTCAATAGCTTTGTCATTCTGTAGTACCCTTCCATGTTCATCTACCAAGCTTCTGATATGATTGTGAGCTTTTATGCTCTTCATATAAGCAAAGAAAAATTTAGTGTTTGAGTCCCCTAGTCGCAACCATTGGACTCTTGTTTTTTGTCTAGTGATGCTTTCTTCCACCAAAGGCCATTTCTTTAGCTGCATTTTCAGGCCTTTCTCTTCTTTGAATAGACTACTATGTTGATTACATGTTCTCATCTGCCCTTGCAAGTCACTAAGCTGTTGCCTCACTGTTTTAATTTTATCTGCAACCCTGATGTATTGGGTTGTAGATAAATGTTTTAGTTCCCATTTTACGGCTTGTAATCATCTCCATACTTGTTGAATCCCACTTCCTTCACTTGTGCCTCTCGAGATTTCTTCTACAATTCTCATGAAGTCTTGGTGATCATCCAAGTAGTTGAAAAATCTGAAGGGTTTGATCCTCTTAGTTTGCCTTCCTCCAAAATTTACACATATGGGAGCATGATTAGAGAAAGATGGGTCTAATAGTATTGCTTCAAGGTGAGGCCATTGTTGCATTCATTCCGAGTTCCCTAATGCTCTATCAATACATTTGTACATATGATTGTTAGTCCAAGTAAACTCTCTACCCACATTTTGAGTTCAGCCATCACAGCATCCTCTATAAAGTCATTGAAGTCTCTCACTTTTGCTTCTTGTACAGGGATACTATTTATTCTATCATCTGTGTTCCTAATAGCATTAAAGTCCCCCATTAATAACCACATACCTTTTTGAAAATTAGCCATCCCATTTAATTCATGCCACAATAGTTTCCTATCTTGTATAGTGTGTAACCCATAGACTTCGGTAAATTTGAGTTCAATGTTTGCTAGCTTGACTATTCCATACATCCATTGAGTACTAGATGCTAATAGCTGAAAATCACATTGAGTTGGATCCTATAGTACCCAAATCCGCCCATCTCCATTGGCATGATAATTGTTGCACCATTTCCATCCTCCATCTATTTTCTTTATTATCGAGGCATCAGCTGGTTGGACAACTCTATGTTCAGTTACCACTAGCAACTCTACTCTATTCTCCTTCACAAACACCTTTAACTTCTTTTGCTTGTGAATTTTATTTATGCCCCTAACATTCCAAGCTACAATCTTCATATTAAATTAGGGAAATCTTAAAGGCTATCAACCTTCACATAACTACATTGCGCCTAATCTTGTATGGCCTCTGAAGTAACATTTTCATTCAACACTCCAAAACCATTTGTTATAGCAACTGTCTTAGATAGATACACTCGGGCATTTTTTACTGATTTGCCTTTAACCTGCTTCCAGCCATTCCATGTTTCCTGATCTGCTCCTTGTGCGTTAACACTTTGTTGTACAAGGAGAGTATTCCTAGTCTGCGCACCTTCATTGTTCTTCTTCTGTAACCACATTAGCTTTATCATTTTTGGTTTCTGTTGGTTGCCCTTTAGCTGTAGTCCAGATTGCATTTGCCCTTGTTCCCTCTATTTTAGTTGATGATTCATCCGGCCTTGCTTCTGTCCACCATTAGATTGATGTTGCTCCGTTTAACATTGATGACCAACTTGTAAACATGTGTGACAGTATAATGGTTTCTAGTCATATTCTACCACCTGTGTGAAGAATTTACTAGTTGGATTCTGAACTCTAATGATTGATGGTATCTCCTTCGTAACATCCATTTCAACAAGAATCCTGGCATATGATATGCACTCAACAACTGAAGTGCATTCATCTGCATATATGGGTGCCCCCAGTCCACTCCCAATTGTACTGAGGGTCTTCATTCCCCAACAATTAAGCGGCATGTTTGGCAATTGTACCCATATAGGTATAGTGCGTAACACTTCATCATTCAAATTAAAATCAGCCGCCCATGTCTTTACAATTATAGGCCTATTGTTGATCGTGTAAGGTCCCGAGTACAACACCTCGTCCCTGTCTTCCACACTAGTAAATCTAATAACGAAGTAGTCATCATTGTGATAGTATACCTTAGGTTTAGCCGCGAAGTTCCAATTTGTTGAAATAAATCATTCCACTTCTCTAATTGATGGTGATTCTTCCACAACATATAGTATTAGAGCTTGATTCCACTTTGCCGTTTCTTCTGCAAGTTCATCTTCTTGCAATTGAACTACTCATTCCTCTTTCTGTATGACTGGCGATACATATGTTAGTTTCATACCTCAGGCTGCTAATCTATTGCCACTGAACAAATTCGTCGAGGTTTTCCCTTCCTGTTGTGGTTGCAAATCAATTTTCCGTTGTGTTACTGGCGCTCCTTCAGGTTGATTTGCACCTTTCTCTCCCTCCTTAGCACCATCGAGGCTATTCTCACATAGAGTAACCTCCTTCGTTTTTCCATTCCCTTATGTGCCGATAGTAGGTGTTACTGTAGAACTCCTTGCATTTGAGGCAAGCTGTGCAGATTTTGGATTTACAGTTGAAACCCCTCTGTTGCGATTTGGCGTTACGGCAATTGCCCATTCCACCGGAGAGTTGCCTTTCGTCAGTATCCATATAGTGTCCATCACCGGAGCTTGTTACCATTCCTTTTTGGCTTTCCCCTAGGCATTTTCCGGCACCGGCGCAATAGAACACCCTAGCGTACGCCTAAGAGAAAAAACCTAGAGAGAGATTTTTTTTTTTTTACATTTGCTTGATATTAACAATTATTTACTTATAACAAAGGTTCTTGTCGCGGAAGTTGGGAAGTCGTGCGATTTGGAATAACTTTGTGTTTACTCAACGTGTTTCTAAATTTGTGTGTAATATATTAGCAAAAATGGGTAATCTTTGTGTACTTAATGATCCCAGTGATCCTGCTGTAATGCCTTATTAATGAAAACATTATCCTATTAACCAAAAAAAATATTCAGATCAAGTATTATCAATTTTTTTTTCTTTCTGTACGTTTTTTAGTAGTACTTACCAGAGTAGATCGTGAACCAACTGAACCAAATTAGTTTATTACTTCCGGCTTCCGATGTCTTTTCCCAAATGGGCAATTTTCCTTGTTGCCCCATAATAAGTTGTCACTTGTCACTGACACCTAACCGAAATCCATAAACCCATATATTGAGTAGTAATAAATGATATAAAACGACAGTTAACTTCAACTTATCATCCTCTCCGTCGATCACCGACCGACTTATTCCCCTCAAATTCCCTATTTCCTCCTTTCTCCAATCCCCGTATTTGAAAACCTAGAAAATCAATCGCAGCAAAATCTCACTCGGCCGCCGCGCTGTGCCGTGCCGTGCCGTGCCGCCCGCATTCAACAGAATTAAACGCTGCGTTATATACACTTAAAAGAGAGGAGATGGAGCACCAGGAGAACGAATACGAGGAGCATGAGCACGAGGTTTACGGAGGAGACATACCCGATGAAGAAGGAGAGATGGATGCCGAGTATGATGAAACATCTGCCGCCGCTGAGTCTGAGGATGACCCAAATGCTAAGGTTGTTAGCATCACTTCATATTTTGTTTTTTCGTTTTACTGGTATTTAAGGTGTGTGTAATAACCGTCATTTATTTATCCTATAGGAATTAGAAAATATGAAGAAGAGATTGAAGGAGATAGAGGATGAAGCAGGCGCTCTTCGTGAAATGCAGGCCAAGGTCGAGAAAGAGATGGGCTCTGCACAAGGTTTTACTCATCTGAATATCGCAATTCTGTAGATTTGGCAGTGCCTCTGTCTGTTCTTTTGCAATACTGTGCAATATTGACACCTCTGGAAGGTCCAATCGGAACTTATATTAGAGTCATCCATTGGTCTTCGCAGCGCCAGGCCTGTGATGTGTGGATCAGATCTATAATCTGTGGTGTCTTTTTCATTTTCCTTTTCTTTAAAGTTCAGACTTTTTTTGTCCCTGTAAGTAGTGGCTTATACTCTTTTTATGAAATAAAAAAAAAGGAAAACAATATAGTGGCTTATACTCTTTAAGGTCTTATGCCGGTGATGGAGAAAGAGTGAATAGTCTCATGAAAATATCCTTCTAATGAAAAATTTCGTTTGCAAGAGGTAGAAGCATAAAGGTGGTTAGGAGTATTTGCAGTGGACTATGTATGTGGTTTTAGCATATCATGTATTGCTGATGCTCGTACAGCCTAACTTTGCATTGCTTTTTTTTTTTGCTCTAGTCGACTAAGCTGAGCATACTGGAAAATTTATCAGATTATTCGTTTTTACTGTTTCCTTACGTTACTTGCAAGAGTTTTATACTAGGCAAGTTAGTTTCCATTCTCACAATTGCTGACTGTTTGTGACGTATTGTTAGGTTTGATAGAAAAAAATCATCTTGATTTCAGACTCAAAAATCATCTCAAATTCAGAATAAAAAATTTCCTTTAAGTTGGCACTTATAAAAGACCTTGGAAAGGGGAAACGTTACAATAACAACAGCATACCCAGGGTATTCCCACAAGTGGAGTGTAGGGAGGATGGTGTGTATGCAGACATTACCCCTACCTTGTGCAAATAGAAAGGCTCAAAGATGAAAGAAAACGTGAAAGAAAGAATCTTCTAAAAAAAGCGAAAGATAGACGAAAATACAAGTATTAAGCATTGTGGTGAAGAAAATTTGAGCCAAGTGCACTGGTCTATCGCTGAGATGCAAGTTTCAAAGTTTGGGATGAAACCTCCATCAGTGGTTTCCTAATAAGGTGATCAGCAAAGGAACAATGGTCTGTTCATAGTTATTTTGACTTTGGGTACATCATTTTGGGTAGGCTACTTTTGTGAAGTTTTCGCTAGAGCTTGATCTGGTTCCTGCTGCCTTTGACTGTAGTTCCTCTGAAATATGTTATTAAGGTACTAATTGGTATCAGTTCACAGTTTCCCAAAACATAGCTCAGTTGAACCAAGTCACAGTAGAATCATAAGTATGTCTGATTTATGCAATATAATAAATAAAATGAATATGCTCATTTTAATTTTTAAACTTCGTTTTCCTATGTTTTTTTATTAATTTAAAAATCTTGATACTAGCAACCTGAATCAGAGAAGATCGTGGGGTTGACTCTCTTTCATGTGCCCTTTTTTTAGGGAAGGGGGAGAGGGCAAGTTATAGTAATGGGTTAACACTTGCCTAGTAGAAGATGCCAGTTTATGAGATGCAATTTAAATTTTCTACCTTATCAGATAAATGAGATGCAAAATCAGTTTGCTTTATCACTAACAGTTTGTGCTTCTAGAGCAATGTAAGCATTTCATCTATAGAATATCGGTTTTTCTAAGTCTAATTATCAATCATTAAAAATATAAATGAGTTGAAGTAAAATCAAGTTTGGAAGAATACTTGGTATTCATCACTTACGAAGTGTAAACATAGCAAGTTTGAGTTATACTTATTAGTATATTAGCTTTAGATGGTTTAATTTCCTAATTTGAATTTTGTTCAGGAGAACTTAATATTAATATATGATTTCTTTGGATGAAAGGTAAGTATTTATTCACGGAGCAACACCAAGTGCGTGCTAGAAACTGCACAAGTACACTGTGATCAACTTTTTCCTTCCTACTATAACAACAACAACAAACCCAGTGAAATTCCACAAGTGGGGTTTGGGGAGGGTAGTGTGTACGCAGACCTTAACCGGACCTTATGAAGGTAGAGAGGCTGTTTTCGAAAGACCCTCGGCTCAAAGCAGTCTATAAAGTCCAAAAGAGTATCAAGATGATTTACATTTTTTAAGTTACACCAAAATGCCAACAATTTAAGCATCTATATTTTACACAATGAGTTGCAATTGCCTTCCCTTTAAAACATCCTGAGTTTCTTTCCTTCCAAATTGTCCACATTATGCATAATGGAACAGTGTTCACAATGTCGTTAGTTGTTTCCTAGTCATTTGACTTCTCCAGCTGCTTAGTACCTCCTTCAGATGCTAGTGATGAATTTTATCTGGTTTCAAATATTCAACCGTCAATATGCTTGAAAAAAAGTGCAAAAGTTATCTGATTGATTAAGCAGTTCAGAAAGCTCTAAGAAATATTATCAAATAAAGCCGCCAAATTCAGACTTCAAGATTTTACGGTAAGAAACCCTAGCTTGACTTTTGACAAGTATCAGTTAATACAGTCTGATTTTCTTTTCTGATGGTTAGACAACTTCGTTAATTTTAATCAAGTACTGTCTCCTTAAATATGTTGTGCTTAAGCTAGGTCGCCGTAAGGAAGAAAATTAAGTTTCATGATTAATGTAGTTTATTCGTGGATACAGTACACTACACTTGGAAGGTTTTATATATTAATTGAAAGGCTCAAAAACTTGTCAAAATTGTATTGTAGTTTTTGACCTCTCAATCTTCTTCAAACAATTTTTTTGACGTCTCAATTCATTTGGTTTAGGTTTTAAAAAGTTGCTATTTGCAGAGTTATTACACTTTTCATTTTTGTTGGAGAAGATTGTTTGAGTATGCAAGCCAGTTATTGGTAAATGAAAACAATGCAGTGCTACAAAATGATTGGGATTGTATCTCTCTGCTGCAATTGTAGGTAGGCAACTCTTGGTTGCAATTAATGGAGTTTATTCGTGGACACACTACACTTGGAAGGTTTATATATTAATTCAAAGGCTCAAAAACTTGTCAAAATTGTATTGTAGTTTTTGACCTCTCAATCTTCTTCAAACAAAGTTTTTGACGTCTCATTTCATTTGGTTTAGGTTTTAAAGAGTTGTTAGTTGCAGAATTATACACTTTCCATTTTTGTTGGAGAAGATTGTTTGGGTCTGCGAGCCAGTTATTGGTAAATGAAAACAAAGTAATGCTACAAAGTGATTGGGATTGTATCTCTCTGCTGCAATTGTGGGCAGGCAACTCTTGGTTGCAATTAACTTTATGGATTCACTAAAGTTAGTTCTTACTTTGTTTAGTCAAGCAATGGTTATTGCTTCAATGTTGATAATGGGCCTTAGGACCTGAATGAATCCACTCACTTTAAAATATCGATTATATTTAGATAAGAATCCGACTTAACCAAAAACTAAAAAAAAAGAAACAAATTTAAATAAGAATCCAACTAAACCTTTAATACCTTTTACCTCTGTCTAATGTATGTCATCATTTCCTCAAGAGTTGTTGGGATGTCCACTCGAGGAGCAAGATGAATATTACGAAGGGAGTGCTTGTTGTAGGAAAAAGATAGCTACATGGTATTCAGGTGCAGCAACAAGCTAAAGTAGTGGTTGTGAGGGTTGTTTTCCTTTCTTTACTTGAAGGTGGGACTAGATGGTCGCTGAGTGGACAAAATCCTAGAATGAGGTGCTTCAGGGATTTGATTTATGTGCTGCCACTTGCCAGATCCTGTACTTCCTTGTGTTTGTCGTTTTTCTACTCTTAAAGCTTAAGATTAGAGTAACTGGTCATATTTTTGTTTTTTTATTGTATTTTCAGAATGTAATAGAGTTTTTTTGCTAATTGTTGAAAACCCATTAATCAAGGACAAAAGATTTTTGGTCCTGATAATGTGATTGCCACAATTTTGAAGCTCATTATGTCGTCCAAGTTCTTTTATCCCAAACCTCAAGGCTTTTCCCAGCTTTTGATTAACTATTTAAGAGAGGCAAATCATTGACTCCATCTGGAGAAAGCTCTGTAATAGTAAGGATGTGGCGAGCACAAAAAAAAAGAAAAGAAATATTATTACTCAAAACATGGAAAAGAAAACACGGACTAGGTATCACAGCGGCTTTTTCTTACCCCAACTGTCATGCTTCTGTTCATCTTCAAAGATTTAACAGTTCGCTGAGTTGGTTGAATACCGGAAGAAGGATCATTTTGGGTTGCCTTGTCTTGGTCTCTCATTAGTGCAAGTGATATGTGGTTGGATCTTCATAAGAAAGTTCTACATGGTTGGAAAACGTGCATTTCTGATACCTACTAACTAAGTATCTTCCTGATCAATGTTTAAGATGTACTAAGCTTAATTCCCTGTGTTCGATCATTTTCCCAAAGTTGCTCTTGAACTGCTTATGGAAACAAATGAAAAGATTGGCTTACCTTATTAATGATTGATCTTCTTTCTTAATTGGGAACAAATTCCATATAGCTTCAGCTTAGACTCTCTTTTTGTTGCATAGTTTAGAGTCTTTCTAGACATTCTTCTACATGATTTCCGGGAGTCTGAGTTTTGAGGGGTTGTATCTATGATTGGGTTTACAAATCTTTCTTGTACCGAAGTCTGTTTTAGTTACTTCTTACTGCGCAACCGGTTGTCCAATGAATCTAAAACTTCAGGTGTTCATAGAAAGGAGAGATGGTTGGCATCTCCCCCGATAGGGTCGGGAACAGCCTTCGGACTTTACCCGTTACCACACATCCGGTTAAGGCTTCCCACTTCGGTGGATCTTATCCCAATTTTTTTCCTTCTAAAAAAAAAAACTTCAGAGTTCAAAATGATTTCATATGCTCTTTTCTTCTCAAACTTGGGATTATCTTAATATATTACTGGTACTTGAATATTTTTTCCAAATATGTAATAATATTGAAATATTTGTTGTTTGGGAACAGACCTCATGATACCAAATCAGGTAGACATAGTTAGCACAGTAATAGCTGTGGATATTTTTGTGTTACCTTACTCAAAAAGGAAAAAAAACACCTAAGGGTGCGGCCTAGTGGTCAATGAAGTGGGTGAGAACCATGAGGTCTCAGGTTCAAATCCCAGCGGAGGCAAATACTAGGTGATTTCTTCCCATCTATCCAAGCCTTGGTAGATAGAGTTACCTGGTACCTGTTGCTGGTGTGAGGTGGCAGGTATCCCGTAATTAGTCGAGGTGCGCGCAAGCTGGCCCGGACACCACGGTTATCAAAAAAAAAAAAGAAAAAAAATAACTGTGGAATTTTTACAATAACTAGTTATGAGATTTCCTCCTGCATTTCAGCAATGGGACAAGTTATTCTTGCATTGTGGAAAAAATGTTACTTTGAATAATGATTATATTCCTCCGGTATTGGTTATGTTATGAGGAGCTTGGCTCAACTAATGAACTAGTGTAATATATTGGTGAACGAATCATGTTACATAAATCCCAATAGTTATCTTCAGGTACAGTTTTAGTTATATGACAAAGTTATCTACATGCACAAATTAGTATTTATTTCAATTTTCTTGTATGTTATTAATAGACTTTAACTTTAAGTACCTTCATGCCAAATAAACCCTGACACATCTCCTTTTTATTATTAAATGGCTTTGACCACTTATTCCCCCCGGATAATCTGATTCCTTCTTAAAGATTTCTCCGTTACATCTTCATTTCTGTCACCCTACTTTTAGTTGGATGTTCTTGTTGGACAGCTAAACCCTCGGTGTCTAGGTTGGCTTCCTTCATTTGTTCTTTCCAATCACCTATAAGACAAGATAACTTGCAGCAAGATGACCGGAGAAGTTCGCTGTTTTGAACCAAAACGGTCTTTGTGGTCGATTCCTGCACCTAAGAGTGGGCTATCATTTCTTTTTCTTCTTTTTCCTTTTTTGCACTCGGATCCTTTAATTTCAGATTTATCTAGAAAAAGAAAATCCACTTCAAGGTGAAAATGGTTGATTGTTTGTTCTTCTTTCTTTGATTTATTGCTGTCATTGGCATTGGTTTCTTTTTGCCTTTCTCCCTTTTTTGTGTCTGTTCTCTGTATCCATCATGTAATCGGCATTTTCTAGATCTAACGCATCCTCTTTCAGAAATTCTTTTAGGTGCTAATTTCTTGTCACTTGCTTGTCATTTGGTACGGGTTCTTTTTTTTTGGGCCTTTTTTCCTTTTTTGTGTCTATTAGCTATATCCTTCCTGTAATCAGCATTCAGTATATCTAGCTATGGAAATTCTTTTAGGTGCTAATTTCTTGTTGGACAGACTAGCTTGTCATTTGACTTATAAAGAAAAATAACTATCATTTGGCCCTTGAATTTAGTTAAATTGCGTCTATTTCTTGGAGATACAATGCGATTCTGGTCTATTGTAAATGGGAAATTGGGCTTCACCGATTAGGTATCTAGAGTATTTGATATATGCAAAGGGGAAGAAATTAATTAGATCAGACCTAGTACACCCCCCGTTTCAATTTATGTGAACCTATATCCTTTTCAGTCCGTGCCAAAAAGAATGACTCATTTCCATATTTGGAAACAATTTACCTTTATGCAATGATTTATAGCCACACAAAATATATGTACCTCATTTTACACTACAAGTTTCAAAAGTCTTCTTTGTTTTCTTAAACTCCGTGCCCAGTTAAATAGGTTCACATAAATTGAAACTAAGGGAGTAGATAATAAGCACAATTTTGGCTTGCATTAGCTATCCATTAAAATTAGGAAAATGGGGAAATGGGGATGCTTTTAATGTAAGTAATTTTATTATTTCGTAGCTCGTTTCATGGTGATTATATGAGAAAGTGCGACCAGAAGTCATTATTTTGTTTCTTTAAGTGCAAGCAATGGGAAGCACATTTGTTGCCTCATGTCTGAAGCACTGCGCTTTATACAGAGAGGCGCAAAGTGATCCCAGCTAAAAGTAGTCGATTCTTTGAATCTGACTATAAAAAGAAAAAGCATGTCAGTACGCTTTTAACATTTTTCATCATTTTCTTCTTCTTGAGGTTTTGCACATGTTTAACTGCTGTGATGGATTTAAAAAAATCTACTATTTATGTTTCTCTACTTCTTTTGATTTACATCTTTCTTCTTCTTTTTCCTTTTTAAACGAAAGTGAGCGTTGCAAATTATTTCTTTTTATTATGGTTGATCATTTGCAAATTGAAAATCAATAAAGTTGAAGTTATTTTTGTATGCCCCTGTTGAAATTACATGTTAATGATGTTTGATTTGAATTGTTGGATTAATATTGTCATTATTGTACACTGGGTGATATAATTTGTGATTATAATTGCGATTTGATAATATAAGTACTTCATTCATATATGTTGCATAATTTTTCTGGTTCAATAATGGGCGCTTCACTTCAAACAAGTGTGAGTGTTGCTTCTTTCCATTTGCTTGACGCCCCATAAGCCTTGTTGCATGTGGCTTTTCGCTTTAAAAACATGAGTGGAAGTTTAGGGTGCTTCTGAAGGTCTCTAGATTCTCTGCCTCATAGAAGAGCAGTGGACGTGTTTAGGTTATCCTAGGTTTGGACTTTCGGTTTTGAAGAGTGTGTGTGTGTATGTATGTATATATATATATATATATATTCCTTTAATACAACCCCCACCCTCTCAGAAAACAAGGGAAATCCTATCAATCTTCTGTTATTTCTATGTTCAAAATGTATCTAAATGTTAGATTTGAAGTAACGAGATACAAATCGTCAAACTTATGGGGTATTTGTTGTTCATCAATTGTGCTTCTGTGCATGTGTGCAGATCCAACTGCGTCTGCTAGTCAGGCTGAAAAGGAGGAGGTGGATGCGCGATCCATATATGTCGGTAATGTGAGATTTATAGCCTTTACCTTGGTCAACATGTAAATTTGTTTTTTCCTGTCTGATGGATTTCTCCTAATAGCTTCATCCTGCTTCTCGCAAGGCTTATATTGTGTTAATCAATGATAGGACTTCATGTATAATTCAACCTTATCTGATGATTTGCTTTCGATTTTAATCCAATGACAGAAACTGCAGATTACTTCATTGCTCTTTTGTTGCCTATAGCTTTTTTCCCTTCTATGTTGCATTATTAGTTGTTCTTTAACAGTGTGGCTAACATGCAACTTTAACAGGAACTCACCTACAACGCAATAACTCTATCATTCAACTTTCTAGAGCAAACTTATTTTGTGTCTCAGTTGTCTAATTTCTCCACTTCTAGATTATTATTATTTTCATGTTGGATACAATGAAATTTGGTTTTTTGCTCTTCTATTTGTTCTTTTACCTTTTGTTTTCTGTTTTGCTTTCTCGGTTTTGCTCTTGTAGCCTGAGTTTTCAATTTGTTGTGTACAGAATAATGAAAACTTGGGATAAGTTTGTGCGCATGACTCTTCTTTTATAATCTAGGTTGGCAAAAGTTTTGAGAAATTGCATACATGGTTTATACATTTGACATTTTCTTCAGAGAGACAAGGAAAAATGTCAGTGATTTGAAGGATCTTATTTTATATAATGAACTTGTAGATTTTTAACAAGCAACTATTGGATTCCTAGTGTATGTCAAGTCAGCACCTTGGATTGCTTGTTCTGATGTTTCACTTTCTAGATTAGTTGCTGCATCTCGCCGTTATTTTGATTTGCTGTATTGACCAGAGCTAACCTCACATTAAGTCTTTAACAAGCAAAAGAACTAGATATTGTTCTCTGCACATGTTACAAAAGTAACACTAATCAACAACAACAACAACAACAACA